>BHFT01018306.1:0-15167 GCA_004320025.1 Laticauda laticaudata
CCAAATGAGAGATTATTACCATTCTAACTTATCCATCCACACACGTCGCCTCTCTGCTTTAACCAGAAGTGAAAGAAAAGAGGTGCTTAAAGCTCGCGAGAGAGACCAAGGTAAGGACATGCGATTGGGTCGTTGCCCAGAGGGCTCCTTTTTTGTTGGAGAGCGATCTGTGGGCTCTTAGATTTTGTTTTCTCGTTGATAAGATGTATGTGATGGATGTTTTAGATTGTATAAAGGGTTAGATTAGGAGTTATCCGCGTGTGTACATCCCTGTTTTTAGATTGTCCGGTGATGTGTTTGGTGTTTCTCGTGGTGTGGTTTTTTTTTTGTGGGTTGTGTGTTGTTTCGTTGTGTGACTCATCGTGTGCTTCGAGTGTGGCTTTCGTTGGGTTGCGGGGATTTGCGTTGGTTTCTATTGTGCATTAGCGTTCTATGTGACATTTCATCCGCTCAAAGGTTTTGAGTCTGCTCAAACGTTTTGAGCGGCAAGAATGTAATCCAATTGCGTCCCAGGTTCTGCAATGTCCTGCTAGGCATGACGGGCAAGCATCCCATGTCTGCATCCATTACGCATCCGCTATATCCACTAGAGCATCGTCGCTGCACATCCGCGCGCGTGCAAACTCCACATCCCATTCCAGTGGTAACGGACGCAGGGAGGACGCGAAGCGGGACAAGCGGAATGGACACCGCAAGCGTTAGTAGCACGGAAGGAAGAAAGGATGAAAGCGGAATGCCAAGCACGCAAAGGAAAGGCATTTAAAATGGAAAAAACAGTTTCGGCACGGAGGGGACCTATCTCGGATATTAAGGATGTCTAGAGCGATGCCTAGAGGATGCAAAGAAGGACACATAGTGGAAAACCTATATTGCCTATAAAAAGGGGGAGCAAAAACTCACCTGGATCTTACTTAGACCAGCAGCCCAGTTTTGGCTGTGCAGACCTCTGCAGGCTTCATTTGCCTCTTGTCTTCCACAGCATCCAGTCATGTCCACGCATGGATCGTAACATAACTCCTTTTTGGTAGCCCACCATCGTTTCTGCAACAGGTGGCAAAGCCATCTACAAGGCTTCTGTTTTGAACTCTACTATGGGAAGAAAAGGAGGGCGGCAAGAAGGTTGGGTCCCGAAGATGGATCGGGAGAAGAGCAGAGTAGGACTGTACAACAAGCTGATGGTGGAGCTCAGGACGAAAACTCAATGCATTCCAGAAACTTCAATGAGGATGCCTCCAGCCATCGTTTTGACGAAAGTTTGTACAGCGGCTGACATCCTGACACCCAGGTTGACCAAGCAGAGCACCAGCTTCGCGCCAGCCTGGACCCTAGGGCTCAAAGGTGGCACTGACTCCATGCGACACCCTGGCTTCGGAGGGACCACCTAAGGAGTGCATGCAGTACGGCTGAGCGGTGCCAACAAACACCAATGCAGCTTGTGGTAAGAGAAGTGTGCAGGCCAGTCATTCGAAGAATTACCTGGAGGAGGCTCCTCCAGTGCCCCTCCACTGAAGAACGGATGGACAGTAAAGTTGCAGAGGCAGTTGGTGATCAGAGGTGGAATACTTCCACAGCATGCTCTACGTTGTTTCCCGTTGGATGCCATAGATGGCAAGCAAACGTGGCCTGCAAAGCACCAGCCAAGTCGGGGTTCTACCTTATTTCAATCTTACAACGGCTTCTTCAGCATCGTCCTCTTCGCCATGGTGCCGCTGCTGACTACAGTACTTTCATGTAGTCGATGCTTCAGGGCAACGGCTCAATGTTCAGATGCCCAGGAATACAATGGCCAGTCATCTCAAGGAGGGGCTGGAATGCAACCTCATCATGGCTTCCCAGTAAATCGCAGACCCCCTGGCCCGCAACGACACACAAGATGTTTCCTTACTTCAATCGTGGGGATGACGCCTTTCCGCTCCAGAACACTACCATCATGAAGCCCTACACGCTCCAGATGCCTCTACCCGTGAAGAAGAGGATTCTTCAACACTACTGGCTGTCCAGGGCAAGGCTGGGTGGGTGGGAGAACGCCTTTGGCATCCCTGGCAACAGTATGCCAGGGTACTTCTCACACCATGCAGCATTCGCCCAGAGACATGGAGGAGGATCGTGGAAGCTTGGACTGCTCTCACGCAATCTGCGATGCGCACCCCCGCCTGACTGAGCAGATCTTGCAAGAACGGCTTCCAGTGGACGCTCCAACAAGGCAAAATGGGGACCATGGAGCCCTGGGGAATGGAGGGCAAGGGCGAAACCTGAATAGACACTAAGGGATGTGCTAGGCGCCAACGAGCCTCATGTGAAAGGGAAGAAGCAAGCAGGCAACCGTCCTGAAACACTGGTGCTAAACTTCCCCAGCTGGAGCGGTAAGACGTGGCAAGACAGGAATGATAGATGATTAATGGATGCTTCCTTCAGCCTGTCTCATCACCACTATAGACATTGGGCCAATGTATGTTGGGTGGGCCTAACAATGAGCCAGGGCATTTAATAAAAGAGTTTGTGTTTATTGTTTGACATGTGTGGATCAATGCTTACATTGTGTTATTGATAATGAAGGGCCATCAGTGTGGCAGCTTTGGGATGGGTGGACCCATATACATACCCACTATGCTTGCACTGGGGGTTTTATCTATCCGGCACAGCCTATCTTAACCCATGCCCACAAGTATCCTTAACCATCCCAATAAAGGTATCCCTGCCCATCCACTACTACCGCTTACGCATCCCAAAGGTATCCCTGCCGCATCACACCCGTGCTATGCCTTGACCCATCCCAAAGGTAATCCCTGCCCATACCCACTGCTAATCCTTACCCATCCCAAAAGGTATCCCTAGCCGCATGCCCACTGGCTTTATCTTACCCATCCCACAAGCTTGCAAAAGGCTTAAAACATTTCTTAAGTTTCCACCAAGACTTTATTTTAAAAAAATAAATGAAGCAAAGTGTGGTGAAGGCAAAGATAAACTTTAATTAATAACAAGCTCGGTAAAAGAAAAATGACGCCAAAGTCAAGTGTCCAATAAAGTCTACAGGTAGCCACCAGTCTCTGGTTCACTCTTATCGTCACTCGGAGGTGTGCGCGCAGTCTCAGGAGTGAAGGGTCCAGGTGCTGTGGAGGTGGCTGCTGCTGGGAGTGCTAGTGCTGAGGCATCATTGGGTGCATGGCCCTGAGAGGACAACAGGCATAACGGTGTGTTGAGGAAGCTGCTCAGACAGTGGCTCAGCCGCCGTGATGTTAGAAGCTCGCTTCTCATGCCATGGGGGTCAGCCCCAGTACTGAGAGGACAGATGTACTGAGGCGCGGGCTTGGCTGTGGGTGGAGGAAAGGAGCAGTGTAGTGGGGGCTGTACTGGTCTGCAGCTGGGTAAGGACCAGCATGGGTGGCATCTGTGTTGTGGGTGGCATCAGTGGTGTCGGTGGCCATCAGTGTCATGGGTGGCAATCGCTGTGCATGCAAGTTGAGACCGGGTGCAACGTGTCATCGATGACTCTGTGCCTGGACTGGGAAGGGCTGGCCTGTGCTGCTGGACGCTTCTGGTAGCCATAACCCTGGTAGGTGAGGGCCTGTGGAAAGCCTTGGAATGCGAGGGAGCATCACGCTGGGGTGGAGGGAGGCAGACCTGGACTGGTGGCGAGCAGGTTCCTCTGGTCCTGGAGGGTTGTGAAGCAGCTCGGTGATCCAGTCCTTTCACGGGCACATGGTACTGGGTTCCTCCATGTCGTGAGGGTCTGGTTGACATAGGTGGAGGAAGGGCTTTGCAGTTGGAGGATGAAGGAAGTCGGTGTGGACCTAGCTGAGAGAGGATGATCTATGCTGCTTCCTGGATGGTGTCGCCTGAATCTCCAGCAGGCAGTGTGGGCTCTGCCCCTCCGGTCTGCGCTCTGTGCCTTTCTGTGGAGGTGGAGCTGGGGGTGGATGCGGGTAGGGCTGTGGTGGACGTGCCGTCTCCTTTCTCCCACTGCACATGGGGGCAGGGAGTTCCTCCACGTGCTCCAGCCATGGTTAAAAACTAGCTGTCCGTGGTTCTCTGCTAATAGGGACACTCCACAGAAAAACTGCCTGGAGACAGGATGCTACTCTCGCCAAGAAGAGGACTGGCTCTCCAGTGGGCTGCCTGAGAGAGAGGGTCATGAAGAGGGGGCTGCTGCTGCTCCAGTGGCGGATCTCAACCCTCCAGGGAAACTGCACCTGGCGCATGACGTTAGGTCTCTCTGTCCGTCAGCTAACCCGGTGGCCTGGCGCAGAATTTCTTGAGGTGGCAGCTTCCCGTACCAGGTGTGCAATGTTTCCACAGCCGAGGAACACCCGCTCCGATGTGTATGCCCAGACTCTCCGCCTTCTTCTCCAAGCAGCCTGCTTTCCTTTTGGTGTCCCTGTAGAGCGCAGTGTCCCCTTCAGCAAGATGAGTCATTCTTCTCTCAGCACTCCAGCACCTCATCTCGTGTTACTCCTCAAATGTAAGGTATTGCCTCCTTCCCGTTGTCGCATATGCCTCCTCCTGCCTTTGGCAGGTACCAGATGGGCCCTCATCAGAGGGGCCTTTCGAGGGTTGTAGGGGCTGCTCCTCCACAACCACCACCAAGCAGCAGCACGCAGCAAGGAGATCATCATAAATCATCAGCAGCAAGCAGGCAGCACCAGCAGGATCATCATCAGCAGCAAGCAGCAACAGCAGCAAGGCAACAGCCGAGCAGAATCAATCATCCATCAGCAGCAGCACCAGCAGAACGCAGGATCACTCATCAGCAGAGTAAGCACTCAGCAGCACCAGCAGCCACAAGGAGCACGAGCAGGATAACAGGAGCATGAGCAGGACAGGAGCATGAGCAGACCAGCTTGACGAGCATGGACCAGCAGGAACGAGCACGACAGAAGCACGTGCAGGAACGAGCAGGACGAGCAAGACCAGGACACGAGCAGGGATGAGCAGACCAGCAGGAAGAGGAGCAGCTTCAGAGAGTAAGCACTCAGCAGAAGCACCACCGGCGCACGGAGCAGCATTATGCAGAGTAGCACCAGCCAGAAGCACCACTGCAGAACCCAGCATCAGCAGAGTAAAGCAAGAGCAGAAGCACTCACCCACCATAATGATCATCATTCAGCTCCTGCCAGAAGCAGATAGCAGCAGACCCTCAGCGCGTAGAAGAGCGAGCCCAGTGCTACAGAAGCCGGCAGCAGAAGCAAGAGTGAGGGCCAGTGGGTAATGGGAGGGTGGCCCTGTCCTTCTTGCCAGGGCTGGCAGCAGGTATGGCTGGGGCTTTCTCTTCTTCCCCATGGTTGTGGGGTTGCTGGCTGGCAGGGAGGCTGGCGAGGGAGGCTGCAGGAAAAGCTGGCAGGCAGGTCATGCACCAAGGCTGGCAGACAGTCAAGGCTGGCAGGAAGGCTGGCAAGGCAGGCAGGCACCGAAAGGCTGAGGCAAGGGAGGCTGGCAGGATGGCAGGCAGCAAGGCAGGCAAGCCAAAGGGCTGGCAGCACAAAGGCTGGGCAGGCAGGCATGCAGGCAGGGCAGGCTGCAAGGCACTCGATGTGTCTGGATGCAGGTCTTTCCTCAGAATGGTGACCTGCTTGGGAGCTGCTTCCGCTTATATGCGCGGGCGGCCTGTGCAAATAAACATCCTGCCTGCATGTGCAGTGAATGCTTAGGCATGCCGCTTAGGTATCCGCGCTAGGCTTCCGCGTCTGCATCCGCTTCATCCGCTTGTGCATCCGCTGTGCATCCGCTGTGTATCCGCTTCATCGCTCGGCACCCGCTTCTGCATCAGCGCTCTTTCTGTTCCTACGTCCGCTTTGCTGTGGCTCGCCCCAGAAGCCTAGCGGATGTGCCATCCTTCGCATCTTGCTTCATCCGCTTCCATCTGCTAGGCTTCGTTCCGCATCACTTTCCATCCGCTCTGCGTCCCTCCCCCCGTCCATTCTTTCCGTGTTATCGCTCTGTTTATGCAAATTTTTGCCCCTTTTGAGAGTGGATAACAATGGATGGAACATTTTTCTCGTCCGCTGTGTCCTTTTTACAAACATTTTGCATCCGTTGGGTAGTATGACAGGGCCTTTAGGAGAGATTTCAATCCAGAATGCAGCTGTGGTGACAGAGAAAGGGCACCGTAAACCAGCCGAATGTGCGTCCATATAGCAAGGGTATATCAGGGACAGTAAATGATTATTAAATGTATAAAGGCTTATCTGCTTAGGTAGTCACCAGAGTACCTAAACATTGTCTACCTTCGTCATACACTTATTCCATAGCACCACCACCACCCTCATCAGCCTGCTCTCTTCTAGATATGTTAGAGCTGAAAAGGATAGTTTTAAAAAACAATATAACACAACACTTGGAATATTTGGATTAATATAGGCAATCATTTAAGGCACAGGTCTGCAACCTGCGTCACATGTTGCTCTTTTGGCCCTCTGCTGTGGCTCCCTGTTGGCTTATCCCACCACTGGCTGGCCTCTCCCCTCCACATCACTCCTCGTCTGGCCTGACAAGGTAAGGGTGATGGTGGAGGAGCTCCATATTCCAGAGCAGGAGGTGACTGGGTGGGAGTGATTGATGTCGAGTTGGCCACACTAACCCAATCATACCGGTTGTTAAATTATTGGCTCCTAGTGTTTTCTTTTCTGTGGGAAATGCGTCCAAATGGCTCTTTGGATGGTCTAAGGCATTGTGTGGATCCTTTTTACCTTATGTTGCATTCTCTCTTCTTGGCTCTGACAGGCTTTTATTTCAAAGAAACATTTTTTATGAGCATGTTGTTCATTTATCTTGCAGACCAAAGCCACAGCAGAATGTTTTATCTATCCCATTTTCAAGTTATTCATCCATTTGAATTTAAATGATCCCACACCAAATGAATTAAAATGATCCCACACTAATCTGCTTGATCACAATTACATCTAAAAGAAGTAAGAGAGAATTGTTCAATTTTATGTACTGGTAATATATTTCACTTCTTTTTTTTTTTCTCTTAGGGACAAAGTTGCATGAGAAAATTAGGCATGTTAAGCCTGAGAAAATAATGAGACAAAAGACATATTTTATATTTTTAACAAGAATCCTCTTACTACCAATTAGAGACATTCTTAATTCAGGTATTTCAGCATTATCAGGCAGTTTTATATAAGAGCATATAAGACCATTTTTGATGATAATTTAATGCCATTATGTATGTGCAAAAGATTAATACATTTTAATTTCCAATAATACTACAGACTCCTGTTCTCAGAATACAGCATCACCAAGAGACAAAAAAATGTTTGATGTTTTAATTATGCCCTAGAAAACTGCTGAATATGATGTAAAATAAAGCTAAAGGAGGTGGGAGTATATCACTTTTACAGAAAAAAAATACATAACATTAAAAATGTAAAATGGAATAATCAGAAGATTGGTAATAACACTGTTAATCAAATAGTTGTTTCATATTATGAAGGACAATAAAGAAAAGTAACATGTATTGATTAAGCCTTCCATGAGAAAAAAAAGGACACAACTTTTAAGGGTGGATCCAACTTGAAAGAATGGAAAATAAAAAAATAGTTTTAAACAGTAAAAAAAGTCATGTAATGTCTTGAATAGTATATTTAAGATTATCCAGATCACTACACTAAATCTCCTTGGATTTAAAACTTCCGGATTAATGCATTGACCTATGAGTCTCTGATGCAGTAAGTTGAAAAGCCAGCTGGGTATTTTCAGTCCGGATGAGGCTCTGGAGACAAATCCTGATGGCACAAGGACCATTTTCTTCAGTGAGATTGAGAGACATTGTTTCTAAGGGAAACAAGGAATGAAAACCTGAATGGTTTGAATGACTTGAGCCAGATGTATGAAACTACAGTAATGTAATAAGAATAATGGTAAAGAAAGGAGTGGAGGAAGCAGATAGAATTCCCACCAGTCCTGTATGTCTGTCATACAGAGCAGAAGATACTGAAAGAAAATGAAAATGAATCCGTCAAAGTTACAAAGTTTTAGAAGGGAAAACCTGGCCCAGAGCTATCATGGAGAATGCCAGATATAAAAAAAATATTTTTCTTCTCCCAACACTATGGGAAAATAAAACAGATATTATTATCTAATAATATATAATAAGTACATACCATATACTATGTGCATTAGTTAGAAATTAAAGTGATCCATCCACCAAGTACAGGAAAAGCAGTACTTAAATCTACAGGAAAACCATTTTATTACAGGGTCAGGTTTGACAGATTTCATCCAATTCATCCATTTCAGTATTAGCCATCCTCTTTCCCAATCTAGACACAGTTTCAGCATCTGTACTCTATCAATCAAAAATACAATGGGAGCTCCTCAATGTATTTAGTTGCTTATGTACCTACTTGTTTGCTGTCTTACTCATTAGCATCTGGCTTTTTAGCCATTCCTTTCCTAAAGCCCATGTCACACTGAACCAACGGATGGAAAGAGGATGTAAAACGGACAAAAAACCTTGCCATGCATCGAAAATCGTGATGTTACTCACTGCCTCCATTTTGCTTCCTCTCTATCGTCCAGCATCCGTTTATGGATGTTTCATCCACTCCAAAAGTTTTGGGCTGCTAAAACTTTTGCGCGGAAAAATGTATCCAGTTCGGTCCGTTCTGCATCCGCTACGCATCCGTTACGCATTCGTTACGCATCCGCTATATCCGCTAGGGATCCGCAACGCATCCGCGGAACTCGCATCCACAGGCCCACGCAGGGAGGAAGCGGACGGACGCCAGAACAGATACAGAACGGATACAAACGGATGTCAAGCAGAAACAAAGTGTTTAAAATGGAGAAAAACGTTCTCAGAGGGACCTATCTCAGATTTTAAAGGATGTCTACAGGATGCCTAGAGGATGCCGAGTGCGAGATGCCTAGAGGATGCAAGAGGACACCTTATACTGCCTATAAAAAGGCGGAGCAACTCATCTGCATCTCTCACTTTCAGACAGCAGCCCACCTGTGCAGACCTCTGCAGCCTTCATCTGACTCTTCTCTCGTCCAGCCTGCCCAGTCATGTCCACGTGGATGTTGACAAAGTCCTTCCAGCAGCCACCATCCTTCTGCAACAGTGCGAAACCATCTTACAAGGCTCTGTGAACTCTACTACAGGAAGAAAAGGAGCCACCCAAAAAAAGTCTGGGTCAAAGATGGTTCGCCAGAAGAGCAGAGGACAGACTGTACAACAAGCTGATGGTGGAGCTCAGGAGCGAAGGCCACTCCGGGCGTTCCAGAACATTATGAGGATACCTCCAGCCAAGTTTGACAAAGTTGTGTCAGCGGCTGACACCCAGGTTGACCAAGACAAACACCAACCTTTCCGCCCAAGCCTGGAACCTGGGCTCAAGGTGGCACTCACTCTGCGCCACCTGGCCTCAAGACCACCTACAGGAGCATGCAGTACGGCTGGAGGGTGCCACCCAGCACCATCAGCTTTGTTGGTCAGAGAAGTGGTGCAGGCCATCATCGAAGAATACCTGGAGGAGCTCCTCCAGTGCCCCTCCACTGAAGAAGGATGGAAGAAAGTTGCAGAGCAGTGGTATCAGAAGTGGAACTTCCCCCACACCCGTTGGAGCCATTGATGGCAAGCACATGGCCCTGCAAAAACACCAGCCAAGTCGTGGTTCCACTTATTTCAACTACAAGGGCTTCTTCAGCATCATCTCTCTTCCCATGGTCGATGCTTGTACACAATTTCATGCACATGTGTGGCTTCAGGCAACGGCTCATCTTCAGGATGCCCAGGTTATACAATGCCAGTCACCTCAAGGAAGGGGCTGGAAAGCAACCTCATTGGTGGGCTTCCCAGATCCAGACCCGCTGCCCAACGAACACGCAAGATGTGCCCCACTTCATCGTTGGAATGACGCCTTCTCCCTCACAACCTAACCTTCAGGAAGCCCTACACCTCCAAATACCTCACCCGTGAAGAGAGGATTCTATCGAGCTGTTCAGGGCAAGACGGGTGGTGGAGAACACTTTGGCATCTGGCCAACAGGCTCAGGTACTGTCTACCCTAAGCAGCATCACCCAGAGACCTTGAGGAGGATCATGGAAGCTTGCTGCATCCTGCACAATCTCATGCGCACCTGCTACCCAGTGTTGCAGAACAGGCTTGTGGACCGTCAACAAGGCAATGGGGACATGGAGCCTGGGAATTGAGACAAGGGCAAAACCTGATTGACACTGATGATTGTCCAAGGCCTCAACAGAGCCTCACATGAGGCGAAGAAGCAGCGCAACCTCCTGAGACACTGGTGCAACTTCCCAGCTGGAGCAGTGGAGTGGCAAGACAGGATGATAGATGATTAATGGGCACTTCCTTCAGCCTGTCTCATCACACGGATGAGATTGGGCCATTATATGTTGGGTGGGCCTACAATGAACAGGGCGTTTAATAAAGAGTTGTGTTATGTTGACATGTATGGATAATTATTACATTATTATTGATAAATGGGCCAAGGTGTGGCACCTGGAAGGGTTGACCATACAGCTTCCACTATGCTTGCGCTGGAGGTTTACCTATCCCACAGCTATTAGCCATCCCAAAGTGTATTCCTGGCTCATTCCTCAGGTATCCCTGCCCACCCCACTGCCTATCTTAATCCATCCCACAAGTATGCAAAGGCTTAAACCATTTCTAAAAAGTTTCCACCAAAGACTTTATTAAAAAAAAGAAATGAAGCAAGTGGTGTGAATCATAAATAGACTTTATTAACAGAAAGCTATAAAACAAAAATGAGTCTCTGGCATCTCTCTTTGGTCGCTCAGTCTCAGGGGTGAAGGGTCCAGGTACTGTGGAGGTGGGTTGGTGCTGGAGTGCTTGATCAGCTCCTCCAGAAGCAGAAGCAGCAGAAGCCCCAGCCCAGAGAGCGAGCCCGTGCTGCAGAAGCCCCAGCAGAACCAGAGTGAGGGCCAGGGGCGGGATGGTAGCCCTGTCCCTCTTGCAAGGGCTGGCAGCAGATGGCTTGAGGGTTTGCTGTGCTTCAGCATGGTTTATGTTGCTGGCTGGCAGGGAGGCTGGCAGGAACCAAGGCTGGCAGGAAGGCTGGCAGCAGGCTTGCAGGCAGACACGGCAGGGCAGGGCAGGCAAGGCAGCCAATCCGTCCGGCAGCAGGTCTTTCCTCTGAAATGGCGACCTTGCTTCCGAGCTGCTTCCATTATATTTCCGCGGAACTAACGCAATGCATCCTCCCCGCATGCACAATTAACGCCAGGCTTCCGCTAGGCTTCCGCTGTGCATCTGTGCATCGCTTCATCCACTGTCCATCCGCTCTGCATCCGCTGTATCCGTTCCGCTCCGCTTCACTGAGGCCCCCGAAGCCCTGCGGTTGCGCCATCCGCTCCCATCCGCTCCATCTGCTGGGCTTCCGTTCCGCATCCGCTTTGCATCCGCCCTGCATCCTCCCCGCATCCATGTTATCCGCTCCCGGTTATACAAAATTTTTTGCCCCTTAGAGCGGATAACAACAGATGGAACATTTTGCTCGTCCGCTGTGTCCTTTTTGCATCCGTTGGGCAGTGTGACATGGGCTTAAAGAGCAGATCACTTAAGTTAAAAAGAGAGAGCCCTTATTCTAGAGTTGATAGGAAAGAAAGGAGAGATGCATAGCGGGTGAAAAGGGGGGAAAAGGAGCATGAACAATATGCTGATGTTTATATGCAACTGAGGCTCAGCTAATGTTTCCACCTTTGAAGACCAGTTTCATTCTTGTTTTTTGTCCAGTGAAACAGAGATGACCTCATCCCAGATAAATGCTGGAGGTTTTCACTTCTCCTTTTCCAGGTATTTCTCAGCAATAGCTGAGAAAGTGTTCATTACAGGTCTGCCTTCTGTGCTGGTAAAAGGGTCAATAAGTTTCCCCCTTGCATTATGATTTTTATGGGAAAAGGGGCCACTCAGTCTTTCAATGACTTTTGACCCACTAACTAATTAATAGACAGAATATGCTGCATTTCACTTCACCAATTTCTGAACAAGCATGATAGGAGCTTAGAAGGGCAAAACAAGTTTTTGTTCCTGCTTCTTTTCTGATTGACACTTAGTGACCTTGCCCAGGGACTCTGTATAAATATTATATAGATCTTTGTAACTAATCATCCATGCCCATTTCTACTTGACTTGTTTTGATCATCTTGGACTACTTATACCAAAAGCTAGATGAGGATGAGTATATCTCTTTAAAATCTCTTGTATTTCTCATTGGCTTTCATGATTATTTTCAACTACCTGCAGAAATCCAGTTTTGGCATCACTGTATTACAGCAGTTTCAAACTTTCCTGAAGACCAGGTTAAGAAAGTGGTACCACCAACTCATGTTCAGCAATAAGACCATTATTACTGTATGTAAGTTTCAGTACAAATATTCAATACCTGCAATAAATTTCTGGGAGAGATCATCTGGACTAATATGACATATTAGATTTATGACACTAGATTCTATTACTTTTGTAAAGGACCTTCAGTATTGTCATTCATAATTATGATGATGATAGAAACTAATGGAAACTAATCAAGGAGGGAACCAACCTACAACTAAGGAGAAATATCCTGACAGTTAGAACAATTAATCAGTGGAAAAACTTGCCTCCAGAAGTTGGAGATTACAACTTCTGGAATCTTAAAAACACTAGAGGTTTTTAAAGAAGAGATTGTATAACCATTTGAAATGGTATAGAGTTTCCTGCTTGAGCAGAAGGTTGGATTAGTAGACTTCCAGGGTCCCTCCAAAGTCTGTTATTATTGAACAAATGGAAGTTATATCATATACTGAGGCTTTGGGATTGGACTACAGTATATTCTTGATTAGGTTGTACTCCTCTTAAAGAAGGAAGTCTGCGCTAAAGGAGTATGCAGGAGTTCCATTTGACAAACATTTAGCAGTTATGCTGCTCACTAAGGCATGAGTATATTATACCCATGGAAAGTCCTAGATTAGTTGTCAATTCTTTACCTGATGATATGAATTCCAGAATAGCTGAATTTATTCATGCAGATTAGATCACACCCAGTTTGGCAATGTTTTAACAAGGAAATGAGTAAGATGTTCTTATTGTGGTTTCAAATCCATCGGTTCTCTCCATTCAAAGTGTGAAATTTCTTGTTTATTACAACAATTATTGGAATTTATAAGAGGGGGACAGCATTTTAAAACCAATTTTTAATAGTACATATAAAGAAAATAGTAAAGGACTGCATCCTGAAATAATAGCGAGTAAAGCTTGAGATTTAATGTGATTTTTTTCTATAAGCCTTTTCTCCCTTGCATCTAACTATAGAGCAAACATGTCCCAGAAACCTCTTTTCTGCAACATTTTCATGTTATTGACATTTCATCCCTTCCCTATACTGAGACAGCCTTAAGTTATCTTTATCATATTAATTTTCTAAAGTATCATTTGTTACCACACCACAGATTTTGCTACAGAAACAATTGGTCTTGCTTCACTGACCTTTCAGCTATTGGTGACCCTTGGGGTGACCTATAGATCAACACTATGGGCCACTTTAGAATATGCAGACAGCTCTCTACCACTGAAATCTTTTGACACTGTCTTCCAAGGCTGTTCTATTTTGTCAGCAGGAAAGTTCGGTTCAATTATCCCTCTGTATTCTCCAGGTCCTCAAAATGGCCCCCAACTTTGAGACACAGGTCCACTTGAACAGTAGGTTTGCAGAATGAAATGGGAGAGAGGAATCCTCATCTACTCTGCAACTTTCCCCATGCCTGCTTTGGAATATATGCTTCCACAATCTCTTGGAATAGGGCTAATTCCCATGTACAAAAAAGTCTAATTGTCCCATATAATTGGGCTCCCTTTGACTGCACCTACACAAAACATTTGTGCAAGATTGGAACACATTTTGACAGATGGCTAAGCCCACTAGTCTACTTTTTTGTCAACATTTTACTCTTCCGCAACCCCAGCTCTGTAGCATGGTTAGGAAAGCAATTGATATGTTTTTTTTTTCTAAATGAGGACAACAACATTTACCAGTGGCAGGGTAAGATCCACCACTAGGAAAAGAAACATTACGCCAGTGAAAATATAGCAGTAGCTTCAGCTATCTCAATGACTGGAGGATAGCATTTAACTTGGTGACAAAGTCACAATGAAAAATTACCTTAGTTTTTGGAGCCTAGCTGCCAAATGAGTGAAAGCAAATGAACAAAAAACTAAAAAAAACACCCTCTGAACTGATGTTTTTCAAAAGGAGGCATTATGAGGAAAAGTACAGAGGCATCCAAAACATTCAGATAAAGTTGCTTGGGTCTCCTGCTTTTTGTGAGGTTTTTTTTCTTTGCAATGATTACACTTACATTAACTTGAATGTAAATGCTAATATAGTTTCATATCTCTTTCAGTGATCATTTACTGTGGAAATTTAGTATTTAGTCACTAATTTTCATAAATATAGTTAAGCACTGTGCTAAATTTATATAGGTATTCCTCTTCTAATCTTTTACAAATAGTCAGCTCACATTTTAGATCCGTTCTGTAAAACATGAAAACTAGTAGTTGTAAAAACAGCTCTTCAAAAACTGCAACTTGATTTGCAATGCATTTGTTAGACTAACTTGAATATAATGGTTGATTCATATGTAATTCTCATTTATAGTCTCATTTTAAATAAAAAGGAGCTGAGATTATTCCTTTTACAAAATGCCTTCAAAAACTACAAATTTCACCAAATTCCTGATAATAGTATGTTTAAATCTTTCTATCCAGTTTATTGGGAAAAAAGAATTTCATGTTTCTCTTTAGTAATTGTTTCTGAATTTCTTTCAAATATATTCCCTTCCACCTCTTTCTTCTTAAGCCAACTTGTCACAAGATAGCAGAGGATGCTGTCAGTAATATCTATCATGTATCTTCATTTCTGTGCATCCTTCTTGACTGGTCACACTTCTTGAACTGAAAAAAAAAATTTAATGTAGCAATTTGTTCTCTTGGGATTTGACTGAAGTGTAAAAATCCAGAGAAGATGCAGACTTTTGGGGAAATGATAGAATATACACATAAACCCTTTGGCTACATTATGATTAAGATAAATACAGATATTCCCTATCTTATCCATGAAACTTTCTCCAAAGTTTTACCGTATATACTCGCATATAAGCCGATCTCGCATATAAGCCGACCCTTAAAAAACTGCCCCAAAATGAGGAAT
>BHFT01018310.1:0-10451 GCA_004320025.1 Laticauda laticaudata
AACAATGGATAGAACATTTTCTCGTCCGCTGTGTCCTTTTTACAAACGTTTTGCATCCGTCGGCCAATGTGACAGGGCCTTAAATCAGTGGAAAGACCCTTCCCTCTCTTTCTTTGCTGCAGAATTATGAGATGGCTGTTAATGTTAGAACAAAGAAGAAATTGTGGCTCTTGGTTTCAATTGAAAAACAGACTCAGTCCTTTTTTTCGTATCTTTTCTGTGTCTCCACAGCATTCTTTCCTACTGAGTGACTATCCTTTCTACATAACTGCAAAATAATGTTGCTTTGGTTATTTCAGGTTCTTTCAGTTAGGATTGATGATTTGGGGCAGCTGTCAGAGACCACAACTGTTGATGCTTCATCTATAGGAATTGTGCAGGTAAAGTTCACATGTAGTCACATAAGATGCTGCATTCAATCACATGTTTTCATATTGTCTAATAAAGCCTTTAGCTTGTAAAAAGAATTATCCAAGCATGCATGCTTCGGGGTTCTCAGGAGTTTAATCAGGAAACCTTTTCAGAATACAGATTTTTATCCTATAGATAGAGATTTTGCAAATTCAACAGAAAAAACAAAATGTACTGCTTTTATAACAGGCATGCATTTGGTGTCAAACATTTTACTATTTGTTGAATAAGAATTCTTGTATATTGATGCAGCATATGAACAATCATGTGTTTAAATCAAGGACGATGGATCTGAAATTCCTAGAGATACGGACTCTCATACTTCTCCGGTTTTAGATAAGAGACATCTTAGGCACTTCTTTGATGAGATACATATGGAGTTTAGTCAAAGGAAAACCACAAATCTGTTACACTTTTAAAAATCAACAGTGTTCTGTTACTTCATGGATTAGAACATATTTACCATACACATTAAATATTTTCCTTGGTTAGCAGCTACAACAAATGCTATTTTTTAAAAAAAGAAAAAAGGGAAGAAAATGCAAGAGGTATCATTTGTGATATTTTTATTTATTTCTTAGATTTATATTCCGCCTTCCCTTCAGGAGTTCAAGGCGGCAGTCATAACACTCCCTCCAAATTTTCCCCACAACCACCACCACTCTGGAAGGTAGGTTGGGCTGGAGAAATTGACCAGCCCAAAGTCACCCAGTGAGGCTCTGTGACTGTGACTGAGGATGGTCTTGAACCTGGGTCCTAATCCCTCTCTTTAACCACTACATCATATCCTCTTTCTATTAAAGTTCTATATTTATGTTTAATAGCTATTTCTATTCAACCTCAAACATATATAAGATAGCTGAACACTATGATAATTTATAGCTGAGGTAATTAACCAGGATACAATTTTAGTAGCTTTTTTTTTAATATAAATTTTATTTGGGTTTTCACAAAACATAATACAAATAAAACATATTTTTTTGAGAATAGCATGATCCCGGGTTATCACTTCTCCAAACAGACATAACCTCAATTTCATATTCATCTTTTTGTTCTATTCCATATCTTATTACTATTTTAACATTTTCTCTGTAATTTTTCCCTTCCCTTAGTTTTCTCAACTTTGTTTTTAATTATCTCATACCTATCTAAATTCAATTATATATCTTTTTCTAAGTTTCTCAAATGTCTTTCTTAATCATTATTTTATTACTTGTCTGTCCTGTTTCAATTTCATATTTTCTTTCTCTTAAACAAATTTTCCCCTGTAGTTACTGATTGGAGGATGACACCTTTGTATCTTTTAATGTTGTCCATTCAACTCTATTTACTTCAATTTTAATGCCTTTACAAATTATAACACATAACTTCTAAATTGAAATTCCTGCTTGGTCCATTCTAAAATACTCACTATGTTCTTTAAGAGAGATATAGATCAGGATACAGATAGATAGATAGATAGATAGATAGATAGATAGATGATAGATAGATAGATATACGATATAGATATAGATATAGATATAGATATGTGTGTTCAGCTTCCCTCGGGTATTATCCCACGTCATTGTAGTGCTTTTAAAGCTTGTAGCAACGTTTCAAAGCAGAATCCTCATCTGCATCACAAGGCTTCTGTATGGAGTTTGTATGTGGGTCAGGGTCTCACACGTTGGTTTTAATTTGAGGCTAGCCTAATCCTGATTGGTTGGGAGTCTTGGTCTGTGTTTTTATTGGACTTGGAGTTTTGAATTGGTGTTTCTGGTTTATTCTGGTCTGTTTTGTGGCTTTCATTGGCTGGCAACACTGTGTTTCCTGTATTGGAGGCTTTCAGTGCGCTTGGCTTCGTGTGAAAGGACGGCTGTTATCTATTAGGAAGCCAGGTTTCATCCTGGGTGCCCAGGTGGTTGGGGTGTTTGAGCTGAGGCATCAGAGGGAGTCCTGTTTGTGCTCAGGTGTTTGCCTGGTTTGTGGTGTGAGATGCTTTCTATTTAAGTACCGCCTTCCAAATGATTGACAGTCTGGTGGAATCATCTCTTCTATTCATTTTTTCAGGTCCTTTTTTCAATCTCTACGCTTCTCTGATGATTCTGTGCTGGGGTTTCCTATAGTGGCTAGGGTTTTAGTGCCATTGAAGTTTGATGTTGTGACCTGTGGGTGTTTCCATGTGTTTGGACTAGTGAGGCAGGTGTCTTCCAGCTTTTTTTACTGCATCTTTTGTGTTTCATCCAGGCGGGTACTTATTCTTACTATTGGTGCTGTCCAATGTATGTGGCGGGCATGATGAACACAGGGAATCTCGCTATGATGACTTGGTTTTCCAGGTCAATTTTTGTCTTTGGCGGTCTTTAAAGGATGGCTGACTATTTTTTTTTGTCTGTTTTTGAAAGGCAGTCTTTGAGTGATGCCTGTGTAGTATCTTCTGATTTTATCTGTAGTACTCTTATGAAGGGCAGGACAGCTGTTCCATAGGTCTGTTGATCTTCTAGGTCTCTGTATGTCTTGGTGTGTTTTTGTGGATCAAGCTGGTGATATTTGTTTTTGTGGAACCGTTGGCTGTCAATACTTTAGTCAGGTTGTTGTGGCATAGTTTTTCTAGTCTGTGCTATTATATGTGTCTTGGATCTGCAAGGTTCGGTTTGTTGTTTGTCTTGGTTAATGTACTGTGTTTTTAGTGCCATGGATTTATCTGTGCTGGTGGTGGGTGGATTTGGTGCGTTGTATGTTTTTGTTAGCGTGCTTGTGGTTGTGTTTTCCTTTCTTGGTACTTATTTTATCTATATCTATATCTATATAGGTATATTAATATATTTGAATACTATATACGTTTATATTTTTTGTGCTGTTTAGCTTCCTTGCGTATTATCCCACGTCATTGTATGTTCTGTTAAAGTTACTATATTTAACAGTTATCAACTCTTAACAGAACTACAATGACGTGGGATAATACCCGAGGAAGCTAAACAGCACAATGTAAAGTACCGCTGATGTGCTATTTTAATAAAAATACATACATACATACTGGATAACATACATATATATATATATTATTTATTTATATAGTATATATAGTTAAATACGGAACACTTTATTTCTTATTCCATTTCAGTTCTTCATTAAATGTTAGTTACATTCTTTTAGGACATCTTTTGGGCACATTTCTTTTCAATTGTATATCATATCTTTCCTTGGAATACTTTAATAATATTTCCAATATTTTTTTCATATTTCTCCTTCACTTAAAATTTTTATAAATCATTTAATAATAATTTGAAAATGTTCCTTCATCCTTTACTAATTGGTCATCATTCTCTCATTCTTTAATTTCATTTATTTATTAACAAACATTCCATTACATTATAATGAGTATTTTTAATCTATTGATTTTTAATCAACACTTGTTTTTCATATTTTTTCTAAGTTTATTTTCTATTTCTAACTATAATCAATACTTTAATCGGGTTATGTACGCCTTGCAGAATCCTCTTTCAATTAAATTTTCACCTCATTATCTTCTTAGTTTCTTTCTAAAATAGGGCTTTATACTCTGTGTTTAATCCTTGTATGTTTTCTTGTTTTTCTCTATATCTGCGTTTCTGTCCTTTATAACTTCTTTCACTTTCCTTCTTCCCTCCTTTCTTTTCCGTCCCCTTTTGACCCCTTGTCCTCTCTAATATCTAATTCTCTTCTGTAATCGCTCTCATTCTAAATTTCTTCTCATGTTGTGATATTTCTTCAAAAACTATTCTTTTTCTTGGTTGTTTTTTCAATCTTAAACTTTTCACTTCTCTCTTTTCCCCCCTTTCCTTTTTTTCTCCCCACATAAAATTACTTTGACTCATTAAAGATGGCTTTCTTTCTTTTGTCCTGTCCCTTCTTGTTCTAGCAAGCATTTCTCTGTTGTTTTCTCATTAGTTCCCAGATCTTCCATTTCTATAAATATAAATAAATCAAGCCAAATAAACCCTCTCTTCTCTGTGCATCTTCATGTGTCTGTTTTTTAAGTTTCCATTTTCAGTTTCTTCCAAGAGTTCCAAGAGTGATGCCATTTTAAACACTTTTAAACAACCACCCGATTGATTTTAGTCATTTAAATCCAATAACCAAAGATCACCAAGTAATCCAAATAATCCAAAGCTGCTGCTTCTTGCTGTTTTTTTCCACTTTCTCTCCTTCGCTGCTTCAAAATCTTCTTTGGGAACAATGTTATTCTTTATAGTTCAAATTCCAGAGTACCTTATGTTATTGCTTTTTCAGTTCAACCTGGTCAACCTAAACCTTCTCTTCTTATTTTCCTCCTGCACATTCTTTTTCGGTCGAATTCTTCTTTGAAGTGGCCATTTCTGACCACTGCTGCAACTTCCTTGGGGAAAGGGAGTAATGGCCAGCTGGGGAGGAGAGATGCAGCTCTCCTTAACCCTGCTGGTGCTCTTCACTACCTCTACGAAGTGGCTTTGCCCTGAATCCAGCCAGTTCAGGGTGCTCTGGCAGCCAGCACGGATCAAAACCACGCACAATCACGGATTTCAGTCAGTTGCCAAAGAAGCTCAAACTGGAAGTCCTCAATTTTAGTAGCTTTTGTGCTATTTTAGTATGGGCAATATCTTGGTTGAATACTAAACAAGTAGAATCAGAGTTACTTATAATTTTATAATCTTCCCCTTTCAAATTAGAGTTTATCATGAGGTTCATTTATTGAAATAAAGTACTGTAAAATGGGAAAGGTAAAACTGAATTTTTTTCAAAATGTTTTCCTACAGTCAGATCTAGCTCTGGAACAAAGTGAATTACCAGAAGGGAAGCATACAAAGGCTCATAAACGAGGTCATAAACAGAAGCACAAACCTGCTGAAGAAGAGGAAACACAACTTCCTGAAGATTCTGCCTTCACTGAATATACAGAAAAAGAAGTGGAATTTGCAGGAAATGTAGGAGATGAAACTAATTCAGCAGTGCAAAGCCTTCAACAGGTGAATGCCACTTGCAAACCAAAAAATGGGATAGAACTTAAAAAATATGTGACTTGTATCAAATATTTTAATGTGTAGCATTTACACAATGATGCTTAAGAATCTATAAATGGATTTGTAAAATGTTTCTAAGCAAAAGAAAGGAAGGGGAAATTATTAAAAATTAGGATTGTATAATGCCAAGCCTCCTCTCTTGTCAGAACAAATAATACATCTTTTGGGGTGAAAAAAGAGTTTGCCCTCTGCTGAAATAGTCACTCTCAAGTGTAGTAGGCCACATGCTGGAGTTGATATTCTGCTCAACTAGTTACTTATGTATTGAAATGGAAGATTTCTGTAATTCTGTTGCCACAGACAATCTCTCACTAGTCAGTTTTAGACAGAAGTAAAGCTCTACAGGAGTGGAGGCTATTAAAAATGGTTCTGACCTGGTACCTGATAAGGTTTTATGAATGGACTGAATGAGTTTTCCACCTCATCTCTCATGATGCTGTTTAAATCCTGGATAATGTTTCGGCTACAGAAATAAGCCAGGTGGTTGACGCCATTGTTCCAAAATGAGCTCTTCCTTCTTTCAGAGTTTAGTGAACACTGATTTATTAGGTGATGGATAAGAGCAGCCAAGCATGGTTCTGTGCAGACAGAAGAACTCTTGTAACAAATTGAATCAAAATAGATTGAGGCTTTTTTAAAGACTTGTTTGAAATCTTATTCCATGGCAGTGGGTGCAGAGAAGAGGGCTTATTTCTCTATTTCCATTGTGTCTGCATGGAAAAACTTAATGATGCTTATCCATAGTGTGAGGCATTACTTCCATCATGATTTTGGCAGAGGAGAGCCAGTACTGGGCTGAGTGTTAGGGAGACTTTTATTTTTATATATATTCTATCTACCTACCTATCCACACATTTATACACACATACACACACACATTTTTACACACACACAAAAGTGTGCGTTTGTGTGTGTGTGTGGTAGGTAGGTAGGTAGGTAGATTGTAGGTGGGTTTACTCATTGCTCTTAGCTCTGATTTACTGAATCGGACTTGCTGAGTAAACCATTTAGGTAAGTTCACATAACTTACTAAACACTTTGTCATTGTCTGGAGGCCATTCCTGGACCAACAAATCCTGTTCACAGTCACCTATGTCTAGTCACCTCCCATCTTGACTAATGCAAGGCACTCTACATGGAGCTGCCCTTGAAAAGTATCCAGAAGCTTTGATTGGTTTAAAATGTGGTGGCCTATATGGTTCTGTGCAAGCCTAGATTTTCAAATGTATCCCCTCTGTTGCAGGAGTTGCATTGGCTGCCAATTTGCTTCTGTGTCCAATTCAAGGTGCTGATTTAAATCCCTATATGGGCCGGGACTAAGTTTTCTCAATCATATCTGACCAAGCAGAGCAGGGAGCCAGGGAATGTTATGGTCCTCTCTCTTAAGCAAGCCCATTTATTGGAATCAAGAAGAAGAGCCTTCTCCATGATGGCTCCCGCTCTGCAGAATACCATCCCTACGGAAATAAGATTGGTCCTCACTTTCACACTCTTTTGAAAAGCCCTGAAGACATGGTTCTGCCAACAGACCTAGAAATTCCAGGTTGATATGGAGCCTATCAAGTGGTTGGTCTGATTGTTTCCATTGGAATTGGTTTATTGGCTTTTGAATCATGGTTTTATTTTTGTAAACTACCCAGTCACTGTGAGTAGGGCTATTATATAATTTTTCTTAATAAATAAATAAATAAACAATGGTGCTGGTTTTATAGAATAAAGGAATCCAAAATTAAACAAGTCACATTGAGGCTTTATGTGATGTGTTAGTGCATTCTCTACAGTTAATTAAAGCTAATGCCATATTGTCTTACAGCATAATTGTAATTTTATGTAATACTTATAAAATTACCTTGACCCAAAAATAATCAGATTGTTTGGGATGAGAAAATGTTTAAATTTCAGCTACAGACAGAATAGAATTTGGGAAATAGGAAGATAATCTTATGTCAATATATTAGCATTAGCATGAATTTTGCTTCACATTTTAATCAAAACTTGACTAAATCTATTTATGAATTGCTAACTTATGAATTGATGGATACTTCCCAAGGAAATTCATTTTAAATTTTCATTTTACTAGCATGAAGCATATTGATTATTCAGTAATGCTTTTAGTGCTTAATGTAGTGATAAAGATCAATCATAATCACATTTATCCAATTTTTTGGTTCAGCATTAGATTAAATTATTCCATTCTGTCATTTATATGGCTTGTATTTCCAATTCTAATAATCATATTGATAATTTCAGCCCTATCAGTGCTAATTTTCATCACTCTTTTTTCAGGTGGTGGTGGCCCTCGGAGATCCAAATGTGTCAGCTCCTTCTAGCTCTGTTGGTTTGACCAATATTAGTGTTACTCCAATCACTACGGCTGCTGGAACCCAATTTACAAATCTACAGCCTGTGACTGTAGGTCACCTTGCCACGCCTGAACGCCAATTGCAGCTGGACAATTCTATTCTCACAGTGACATTCGATACAGTTACTGGTTCTGCCATGTTGCATGGCAACCGCCAAAATGATATCCAGATACAGTCGCAGCCTGAGGCAACCAACCCGCCATCAGTAGCTCATTTTATAAACCTAACAACTCTGGTGAACTCCATTGCTCCACTAGGGAGCCAAATATCAGAACAGCATCCCTTAACATGGAGGGCAGTGCCTCAAACTGATGTTTTGCAGTCTCAGCCCCAGCCAACCCAACAGACAGGGCAACAGCAGGTTCAACCTGAACAGCAGCAGCAAATGTACAGCTACTAACTTTTACTTGAAAGAAGACAACCAACCTCTGAATGGGTTTGCAGAAGCTCCATTGGACACCAAACCTAAATCAATTGCTGGAAACCAAACATACAGGGAATAAAAGGCTTATACTATGAGATGTATGCTGATGTTAACCTAGGAACTGGAAATGCCAAGCCCTTTAGAATTTCACACTCTTAGAGAAATCATTGCTACTTTAGCAGATTATGGGTACTGTTAATCAGCTGCAGGAAATAGGTGTGAGGCAGATTTTAGCAGGATTGAGATCAATGAAGGAAGAGGTGGGGATAAAAAGTAGTAAATGCAAGTATACTATTTTTAAAGCAGCAGAGGAAGAACGCTTCAGTGTAAAGCTAGGATATGCCTGCCTGGAGTGCAAGAGCCTAACTGAGCAAAAAAAATAATAATAATTTTTTAAGTTTTGCTTTTGCTTCCATAGACCAATTCATTGCATCTAATGGAACAAAGTCTGTGGAAGTCAGGTGGGGATAGTCTGTGTTGTGATATGTGCTTCATTTCATGTATCATTTCCATTATAGTGATGGAGATACCACTCTACACATAAGACAACATGGGGTGTTACCTGAAATTAGATAGTCTAATGTTAAAGTAATATTTTATGGTCCTCTTACCTAGTAAAATTAAAAGCTGAATCCATCTTGTGATCTAAATGAGGTAATATATTTACAATATTGCTTGCTAATTAAGTATAATGCTTATCTAATAGATGGAAAGCAGTTCTTCCCATTGAAATTGGTTTGCCAGTTATTAATTCACCAATTCATCTGTTCTATCATGTCGTAAATATTTGGGTCCAGGTGGGTGAAAGGTCATTTTTCCATAATACCCTTCATATTTCATTCTGTGTTCCTGGTAGATATTGAGGGGACCCTTTCCAAACTGACATCATATATCCACTTATATCATTTGTAGCAACTGATAGGAGGGTTCTGTTCTGGAAACAAAAATGCATAGCAGCTTACTACCTGGGTGCAAATTAGAGTATAATATCCATTGCAGGTGATACTGACCACAAAGAGGTAGACTGAACAAATGCTAAAGAAAAACATTTGTCCTAAGCAAAACATGGAAGAAAATTCATGTTATCCACTTAACCTAAAGGGAACATTTCTGAACTCTTACATGCCGTATCTGCTTGACGTTGCTAAATCCAAGTTCAGTCTATATCATCTGTATATGCTGATTAAATAAAAGAGAGTAGACCAATGGTTGATGGGGAAAAAATGAATAAATTTTGCCTTTGCATTTGTGAACAGTACTTTTTTCTAGGCAGGTAGTGAGGAACATATGTTTCAACTATTGCCCAAAGTTGAACCGATGATTTTCTTAAACCTGTTTCTGATAACAAATGGATCAACAAGGAATATTTTCTAACCTAGTATATTAAGTACTTGATTTATAAAAATTAAGAATCAGTTAATTCTAAAGAAATACAAATGAAACTGGCAACTAAATATTTATTTTGTGGAGGATCTCTTCAGAATACTATTTTGTTTGTTTGTTTTGTTTCCTGTACTGAGCAAAAGTTAGACTTGATCCATAAGTGACTCCTTCTCAATGATTAGGAAAACCATATATTACATTAATTTCTCAATGGAAACTATCACAAAGTTTTGTGTAACACCTTTCCAAAAGGGCTGAAAAAGATGCAGTGAAGCATCCTGCATATGTATATAGTCCTAGGTCGGGATGTGGGCAATAGTATACTGGTTTGCAAGGTAGTCTCTATGTTAGAGGCCCTAGCTTGCATAAATTAGGATAAGCTTGAAAGCAGGGCCTTGCCTGCATTTATGGCATAGTGGACAAAATGTTGCAGAATTAACCAGCACAGTTCTTGGTGTTAAAAGGAAATATTGTGTGTGATACAAATAAAGATAGTAACCTAGGTTGCACCTTTTTTATCTTACTTTAAAAATGACACAAATGCTTTGATTGATCAAGGTTTGATTGATCAATACTTAATGTATTAAGTAGTGAAACTGAATGGCCTGATGGTATGTTTATGTACACATGTATGCTACAGTAAGGTTATAATGCTGGTAACAGAAACCAAAATACATGCCACAAGGCTTTTCCCTTCACAGGACAGTGAAGGAGCACACATTGTAAAGCCCATGTCACACTGCACCAACAGATGGAAAGAGGATGTAAAACGGAGAGAAAAAATTGCCATCCATTGGTTAACGCGATTCATCCATTCTGTACTCACTGCGTCCGTTTTTCTTCCTCTCTATC
>BHFT01018311.1:0-16389 GCA_004320025.1 Laticauda laticaudata
GGAGGGAGGGAGAGAGAGGGAAGGGGAAGCGAGAGGGAGAGAGGGGGGGAGGGAGAAAGAGAGAGAGAGAGAGAGTGAGTGGGAATTCGTGTTTGCTTGCTTGCTTGCTTGCCTGAATTTTGTGGCCCCAGATTTTCAGTCACTAGATGTGAATGTCCAGAAAGTAAGCGAACGTTTGGCTTTGTAGCCTTAGGCAACATGCTGAAGCTGAAAACTTTTGAAATTGTTTGTACGTCTATATTTATATTTCCAACCCATCAGAATAGAGCTGGAAGTGACCTCCATACTGTTTCAGAGAAATGGTTGTCCTATCACGTCTTAACAACCTTCCATAATGAAGCATCCACAACTTCTGAAGGCGAGCCATTCCACTGATTAATTGTTCTCACTGTTCGGAAAAGGTTGGATCTATCCTTGGCATCTTTACGAAGCTCCCATATATTGAAAATGCTGAGTATGGATCTAGGTTACTTGACGGACCGACTCACCCAGCTGGGATTGGGTACCACTGAAGAGGCATGCTGTGGGTCCCATCAGCCCGATTATTCCAGTTTACCAGGTCCAGGAGGAGGGCCTTCTGTGCTGTTGCTCCTGCCCTCTGGAACATCTCCATGTCATTGAAAAATTGCCTTTTCACGTAAAGGATAAATCATGTCCTACCTGTGCACTCCTTTCTCTGCATTCTGCAAACCTTCCTGCCCAAATGATGGGCAGGCTATCCCTTAATCCCAGTAGATATGGAAACAATTCCCCGTCTGCCACATGTTGCTAGTTACAGTGATATTTGAGCCTTTCTTCAGAACTGGCCCCCAAATTTCTAGGCAGCAGCTTCCCATTTCATGCGGTGTCTGATCGCGCAGCTTTAGCTTTCCTTTTTAGAAACTGGAAAAGAAGGCAGGACTTTTCTTCTATTACAAGGGAGAACGTAATTGCCAATCCTTTAAAAAAATCCATCGTCTGCCTTGCGACTGGCATGAACATAAAGAGCAGGTTTAGACCATTGACTGCTATTTTTCAGCCCCTGTCAATCAGATTTTCTCAGTAGTGTCAAACTTTTTAAAATAAACATATGATCATACTAGATAGGTTTATGGATTTCAGCTGGACTGGCTAAGAGATCTTTGTGGTGTCCTTTTGATGTGGAAATCAATAGGCTATGAAGCAAAATAAAATACACAGCAGGAGTTTTGTAACATACCAATCAGAACTCTGTAAAGAGAACCCTGTTTATAGAGAGACACTGTTTGATCGTATTCTTAGCATATATTATTTAAATGTTTAAATATTTAAATGTGAGACTGTTAATCTTATTTTGACACTATTGCGCTAGCAATAGAGATGAGAAGTTAGAAACTGCTGTGGAGTCTGTTCCAAGATTTTTCTGTTATCTTGCTGAACCATTATTTCATTTCAAAGATTTTTTGTCCCTTTTGGAGTATGTACATTATGTGTTACTTGGGGGTTGCAGAATAAATTACTTGGATGCTTGGTGTCAGCTGTAAGTGGCATCAGTGTGTATCAGCAGGATTCTCTTCTGCTGTGTTAAACATACTGTACTCACTTGACAAACTGAAGTTTGTAAGGGGAAATAACTTTGTTTTGCGACTGGAGACGAAGCAGCGGTTCCTATTCATTTCAAATCTCCTTTGCATGTGTGTGTGTAAATAAAGAAAAAATGGCTACAAATGGGAGTGGGAAGGGGAACGCTTGAAAGCAAAAACCTGAAGACTACATTTTTCTGTATGCCCAGCTGCTGTAAGAACGAGGATAAAAAGATCAGAGTCAAATCACAATCTCTTCATCATTTTCACAGGCTTGTACAGCAAGCAGTCAATGCATCATCAAAATATTTAGCTGTGATGTCTGTATGCTTGTATCAGGAAAAAAAGTGCAAAATGCATTGTTGGGTGGCACAGAATGGGCCTTTCTGAGCTTTTTCAGTTCAGAAAGCAGGGATGTATACAATACAAACTTTGGCAAAGGCCTTTGATGTGAAAATATACTTTAAAGCAGGGATCCCCAAGCTTGGCAACTTTAAGACTTGTGGACTTCAACTCCCAGAATTCTCCAGTCAGCATAGCCTTAAGTTTTAAAGTTGCCAAGTTTGGAGAGCTCTGCTTTAAAATATGCTGCAGTGCCTGGCTGAATACATTTTGTATTTTCAATCTCCAAAAGGCTTATATTGCCATTTTTTTGCCCTATCTGGTAAGACATAAAAAATAACGGGAGAAAAAGTTACATAGGAATTTTGCAGAGGTACCACATTTGCATTCATGTATCTCAGTTGCAAAATTCAACCATTTTAATCCTCTATTTTTCTTTTCCTGGGTATCTACAACATACAAATTGTCAAATGGCCACACATACTTAATTAAAATAGTTTTTGTGACCTCAGCTAGAATTTACTACAACTGATGAAAGAAGTTCCATGTTGCTGAAATTACAAGCGTAGATATTTAGGGGAAGGAAGGCTTCTTTTCACACACAAAAGTTGTTTCATTTGAATATATTGAAGTTTGTCTATTTGCATTTATTTCCGTAGAGCTGCTCCTCTCTGGAAAGCTAAGTGAATATGATGTGATTGTGCCCTTCAGTGTAGATCATCAGGGACGGTTCCTATCACACGTGGTGTCTGATTCACCAGCTCCTGCACAACACTCAACTCGATACAGGACGGTTCGCAGCATCCCTACGAAAGTAGCCGTCTCTGGGAATCCCTTGTATTTCTTCAACGTTACTGCTTGGGGCAAGGAACTTCATCTCCGCTTGAAGCCCAACCAGAAGCTGGTGTCTCCTGGTGCTTTGGCTGAGTGGCAAGAAGATTTCCAAGAAGTCTTTCGGGAACCCTTGAAGCAGGAATGCGTCTTCATAGGAGGCATCACAGGCATGCCAGAGGCCAGGGTGGCGATAAGCAATTGTGATGGATTGGTAAGAAACAAAGGCCACTCTGTTCCATTCTATTTCTCACCCAAAACATTTAGACTTCCTTCTTGTATTGCTCACAATCGCTTGATCATGAGTTTTGCAAGTAGAAATTCTGCTTAACAGACTAATAAAGATGTGCAACTTTTGAAATAATTACACATTGAGTTATTTTCTGAGAAAAGAATAAGATTAGTATAAGAAGTGACATAATTGTAGTATCTAGTTTGTACAATATTGTAGTAGAAAATAGGTAGGAATATTAGGAAGGTTTGCCATCTTGAGTGGATCAAAATAAATACATACAAAAGAGGTGGGATAAAATAATAATAATATTTCAGGTCCTTGGGAAGGACTCAATAGGTGGACAAAGTATGCGAAATCCAGTCTGAAAATCTGGCTGACTGCTGAATAATAATAATAACTAACACATCAAACATCAACATCTGCCTATCCCAGGTCCTTAGGAAGGACTTGATAGGTAAATAAAATGCCAAATCAAGTGAACATCTGTTGTACAATGAATCATAACTATAAAGGGCTTTGAAAATGATTAGGAAAAGTACTGTATGAGAACACAAATATAATGCCTTCCTGTACCTCTTTAAAGCAGCTGCATCTTTTCCTGGGCTCATAGAGCAATTGCAGGGGGGAACATTGGAAAAAGATGCAACAGCTGATACTGTAAAAAAAAATACAGTAGTCTTTATTTATATACTAGAATTACAGCCTTCTGAGACAAGCAGTCAATGGGGAAGCCAGATTCACTTAACAACGATGTTATTAACTTAACTGCAAGTGGTTCACTTAACAATGGTGGCAAGAAAGGTCGTAAAATGGGGCAAAATTCACTTAACATCATTTAGCACCAAAATTGTAAATTGCACTGAAGCTACTTTTCTATAAACTTCTGATAATGAAACCTTTAGTATAAATACATTTATATCAATATAAAGGGGCTTATTTAAAACTAAAATAAATATAGGTAGTCCTCAACTTACGACCACAATTGAGTCCAAAATTTCTGTTGTTAAGTGAGACATTTGTTGAGTTTTGCCCCACTTTGATCACACGGGGATGCTGCCAAGGTTGTAACTGAAAAACAGTCATAAGTCACATTTTTCAGTGCTATCTAACTATGAACAATCATTAAAAGTACTGTTGTAAGTGGAGGACTACCTGTAGCGATGTCCAGACAGTAAAACTTAACATCTGGATGTTAACATTGGCTAATGAGTAATTTTGGAACTTTGTTCCTTCTAGAGTGTGCCAAAGTAAATCTGATTATCTTCCAGAAGAATGTTGGCTAATTTTATCACAGCAAGCATTAACTTGCCAGGAAGAAATATGCAAGTTGTTTTAGTTGCATATTTTTTTTATTTTTTTTTTAAGTTTCATCCCCTTTACACTGCATCTGAAATACAAATACAAAGAATAGTTTCTCTTTGAAGGTAGATCTGATGGCAATCAACGGTTAAATACAGCATTGATGAAAAAAATGTTTTGTATACTTTTTAACCATGTAAATATGTACTTGGACCATATTTTCCAAACTGATATAGGAATTAGAAGTTTTAATTCCCATGGAACCAAAAGGATAAAGCCTTGAAACAGTTTTGAAAAGAGCCCATCTATGGTTCCCTGTTCCTCACTCGGGTCTATGATAATTCACCATGGCCAACTTGCCACAGCCAACTCACCATGGGACAAGCTAATATCAAGGAAATAATAGAATAGAATCATTAAAGAATGGATGCAAAAGGAGGGATAAAATGAAATGTGAATGTGCTAAATTTTATGAATGTTGAAGTTCAAACACATAAACAGAAAAAATAGATTTTGGCAGTGAAGACTTGAGCAGGGTGAAAAATATTTCATTACATTTTTTAGAATTGCAGGTATGTTTTATAAACAAGGAAGATGTGGTTGCTTTATAGCAGTTTTTTAGCCATTGTGACTGGTACATTTCCTAAGTGGTATATTTCCTGAAAATGCTGGGGATGTAGTGTGAGAACCTTTGTGTGCAAACAAGTTACTAAGCTTGTAGCCATGCAACAATCTTAGTAATTTGAAATACCTGATGGCTAATAGACTTCTGATTAGTGCTGTCTCATCTCGGTGTGTAAAATTACAGTTGGCCATCCACTAAGAACAAGCTAATAGGTATAGAATGGTGCTGGTGGACTAGATAGGTAGAATACAATGGTGTGCTAGAACAAATAGAAATATTAAAGATTGAATTGGATTTTGGACATAACTGTATAATTTGCTCACTATCTTACGTGACTTTGAACATGATTAAACAGAGACGATTATCCCAAAAAAGAAAGAGCAGACAGAGCAGGGTAGAGTAGAGTAAAGTAGAGTAGAGTAGAATGGAGTAGAGTAGAATAGGAAAAGAATAGAAATAGGAATAGAACAGAACAGCTTTCTTTGGCCACGTGTAATTAAAGACAAGGAATTTGTCTCAAGTGCAGAAGCGTACAGTACATGCAAAACAATAGAGTAATAACAATCACAATAATGATACCAATAAGTGAAGATGAGAAGAGTAATAATAATACAGCTTATTTCATGGGTATTATGTACATACTAAGTACATACTTAGACTTACAATACAATATAATCTTCAACCACATCGAATACAACCTTAAACCATATTTCTTTATACATATAAAACATTTTGGTATTTGTAGATGAACAAGAGCAATGATGACATTTATGTTTGGGAGTTGTAAGAAAATATGGTCTTTTCATATTTTCCTGAGGAATCTAACTTATTATAAATGATCTATGATACAGATGTGGAATTTTAAATTAGTTTTCATTGGGTATGGATTTCTGGAGCATAGTTTGGACTGGCTGGCGCTTAATCAAAAAATCAGCTGGATTTTTGGGGAAGCAACAGCAATAAAGTTAGAGTAGCATTTGATGGCTTTGGTCTACATTAAAGAGGATTGTGTGATCACTTCTTTCCTCCCACCACACATTCATCCTTTTGCAAATCCTATTGTTGTGAGGTCAGTAAACCTCTGTTGAGAAATTGGCTTTAATCCATGCTTCTGTGGAAAATTTCAGATGGCCATTTTTGCAGTTTGATGGCAGTAATGATGGTTTGTGTTCCTTCTATCTAAAGTTTAGTTTATATAGTACTGCTCTGGAATGCATTAGTGGAACATTTCCTACTCTCAGGATTAAAATATAGAAAAGATGCATCAAAAAAGGAAAAGAGATAAAGTGGAGTGCACTCTGGAAGGAAGGAGATCTGCATCTATGCATAAATTTGGTGCAAGTATGAAAACTTGAATCAAAGCAAAATTGTGAATTGTAAACAATTAGTTAACTAATGCACATTAGTTAAATCAGAGGTCCATGAAAATAGAGCTTAAAAATATAAAATTAAAATTGAATTTAATTGAACACTAAGTTGGTTCATGAGAACCAGTTTGGTCTAGTGATTAAAGCATCAGGCTAAAAACCAGGAGACTGTGAGTTCTAATGCTGCCTTAGAGAACAATGCTTTTGTATTCTGTATTAAATTTGGAAGAAAGTAGTGGATTATGAAAACATAATTGTGCAATAAAAGCTAATTTTTTCAGATTCTGTTCTTTTGAATTATGTACCTAGTACTTGGAAATTGACAACGAGACAAGATAAATGGATTTTCTGTGTCTTTATTATAGCCAAAAGACTGATATTGCCACATTGCAAAGATAAATGTATTGCCACATTTTCCCAATGGATTGAAGACCTGATCACTTGCCACATGAGTGGATTACCTGTAGATGTAGATGCTGTATGGACAAGGATAATGAAACAAGGGACTCATTTATACAATATACAGCAAGTAAAAAAAAAATTATTTAAAGTCTGACGCCTTGCATCTCGTGTGAAACTAAGAAGTAAGCAAAGGAGCTCAGTAGGGAAATGTTAATGCAATAAAGTCTTCAACATGCTAGCACAGAGGTCTCCAAATCTGGCAACTTTAAGACTTGTGGATTTCAACTCCAAGAATTGTCCATCTTGTCAGGAACACTATTGCATCACTGTTTAGAACTAAATGTCCAGATTCCCCTTTCCCTTCAGGGAGAATTGTTGAGATAAAACCTCCAGGCAGCCAAATGCACAGTCATATACTAACTCAAAACTTCCTCCAGAGTTTGCTTGAATAGCATCTGCAAGTTTCAAGAGGATTTGGCATGGAGGATCACTTTTGAGATTAGTTCATTGGCAAAATTCCTCTGTTTGAGCTGCTTTGGTTTGGTAGTTTATCCACTTCCCTCAGCTGCTGAATTTCTTGTCAGGAAGGTTCAAGGTAGACAGAACTTTAGCAAAGAAAGATGATGCAAAATAACTTTTGATTTTCTGATTCTGCTGTGGAGTGTTTGGCAAATCTTAAAGAATCACGAGTTTGAAGTTGTAAAAAATTTCAGAAAAGGCTGCAGAATTTGCAATGGATTTAAAGCACTGTCTTTTGAAACAGCCTGTCTGCAAAACATATTGGCACGTGAAACAAGATCTCAGCAGGCTGGGCCAGGCATTGTATGATTTGCTAAACATTGTAATACTTGCTGTTTTTGAATAACATCCAGCATCCAGTGGGAGTTGTGAATTTAATGAGTAGATTTATCCAGTAGCGAAGATGATCATTTGGAAATGATCCGTTTTGGTTTCTGTCATCCAGACTCAATAATAGACATTTCTCTACTCCTATTTTATTTATTGAGAAAGAAAGTTAAACTAAAAAGTACCGAGAGATAGTAGTGTTGAATGTGTGCATATATGTGAAAAAGAGATACTGTTCCAAGAATAAATGTTAATAAGTTCAAACTCTTGTATTTAAGCAAATTTATATCATAATATATTCCTTAGGAACATTATTTATAAAATTGTTTTATTACAACAGTATTTAGTCCACTCGGGGATTTTGCAAGTTAGGCAAATTCACATTCTGAGTTTCACTGTTTTGAAATGTCATGACATTCCTATGGATTACCTGCTCTTCACCTGAGTTCCTATCCATCGGTTCACTATGAATCCAATTGCTGTTTCCTCTTTCAGTATTAATAACCAAAGTTTCTGAACTGTTTTCATCATTAAATCATTATGCTAGAAAAGAGGCCAAAACCAGGGAAAAGCAAATGTATTACACATAGGAGATCCTAGATTTCATCTTTTGCATCTACAAGTAGATTGGTACCTAAAGAGACCTTATCTCAAACTCTGAAATGTCCCTGGTAGTAAATAATTAAAAGTTAGATGTCCCAGTGACCTGCCTCCTTATAAAGCAGTTTCCTATCAATTTATCTCACTGAGTAACTGAAGTATGTAAAACATGGAACAATATTCTGAAGCGATAATGTTTCATTGCGCAGCATTATTTTTTTCTTGCTTTCATTTGGAAGCAAATAATAAAGCATGTAAACCAACCCGATGCTCATTCAAAAGAGTCAGCTTTCCTATATGAGAACTGTGCAGTAGAGACTCTGATTCTGCTTCTTCTTTTTTGTATATCTCATCAAAATGAAACCATTTGGCACAGCGAAGATGATTCTGTTTATAGTGTAATGAGAACTTATTCTATTTTGATCAAAAGATAGTGATGGGAAGTTACTGTGAACTTCCATAGTCTGCACAAATACTGTATTACCATATTGCAGCTGGGTAAAAACCTGGCTTAATCAACACCTAGTAAATATTTCTATTATATTGCAAAAACACTATGTTGGACACTCAAAAATATTTAGTCAATGAGAAGAGAGATGAGCTTGTGAATGTTTCTGTAATGGGTCCTGATGTCACTATAACTGCAATAGGTATATGCTTCTTAGATCTGCTGCAATGCTTTCCACTTACATGATCTAATACACTGTTAGAGCAGCATATAGCGTTCTTGTAAAATAGTTGATTGAATGTAATGCTTGATTGATAAGGATTCAGGAGATGGTTTTATAAACAGCCACCTGAAGGCTCCTCTATTATAAGTGAAAACCATTATTTGCTTCAATGGTTTATAGAAAAGCTGTAGGAGAAGAGCAGGCAGAAGTGGGGAGGGAGTTAAGTGCATCAGCAGCTTAGAGTTATTAGGTTGCCACAAGCAGTCAAAATCCAACCCCTGCTGAATTCTGTTGACCTTTATCTGGCACCAATTGTTTGATTAGAGTCTTGTGCATAACTTGAATAAATCTTCCGTGATGCAATCTAATGTATGATCCTGATTCTTTGCATTGGAATGAAATGAAAGTCTCTACCCTGGTGGATTGGGAAATATGTTGGTTCTAAAGTGGAAATAGTTCAGTTGCTGAAATATTTATAATTCTGTTTCTTTCATATCAATAAATCTTGTTTAAAAAGGCTCCATGAGGCCCTTGCGTGGAAGAGATATTTTTGGCTTGAGGCAATCACCCAAAGCTTGATATTTAAGGGAGTATGGCACCTTATGCAAATGTGTATATTAAAAAAGTGAGAGAGTAGAATTAAAATGACTGGAGAAAACAAACCATATGGTGTGTGTATACACATATATACACACACACATACACACGCACACACACATCACAGGCTTTCTTTGTTTTCTGCTTTAATTCTACTCTCTCTTTTATCATATGAATACAAATAAGAGAATCTTCTTATACACAATTCTTGTAATGTGACATAATACTGTCCACCTCTCCTAAACTACTACATATTTGTTGGTACAGCTACCATACGGATCAGCAGTGGCCAGCTTGAATACATAATTAATAATAATATATAGTATTTATTGTATAAATAATGGTGACTATCAGTCTTTGGTAATATAGACATACAAACAAATGAGACTAAAAATTAATAACTATAGGGCCTCAGGAAACAGTACACATTCCAGCATACATAGGCAACACTGAAGTAATAAATGTATAAATAATGATAAATTGGATGTAACCAAGTATAATAATATGGCTTGTCTTGGTGTCAGATTCCCATAGAGTTTTCTGTTTTAACAAGGCCAGGATATAACCACTATGTGTTAGAAAATAATTTTTGCCTAACCAACAGATCTAGTGAAAGTGCCTGGTGATCAAGCAGATTTAGTAATAGCTTAAGTCAGCATTGTGAATATCAGCAGTCAAAGTACAATTTGACCAGACTCCCATTTCAACTATTTTTCATTTGCATTTCAGCTATTTCAAATTCATTCTAACATTTCTACTTAAAATATCTTGTTCCATGTAGTGACTTCTGCCTAAGGATGTTACTCATTAACATTTCGATAGTGTGCTTTTTCTGACATATGTTTAAAAAACCTGAATAATAGAGCTGTCTTGAAAGCCAATTCTGAATACAACTTAGATGAAGTTAAATATTTTAGTTCCTGAAGCTCTTAAATCCACACTTAGAACAATATAGATAAATTGGAAAGAACAAGAATTGCATTGGCACAAATCCCCCACAATCAGATAATTAACTCATGATTTATTAATAATCCTCCTGATGCTAAATATCCCTGAAGAACCAAAGTTTTGTATTTCTGATTTTTTTCACATCTACAATTTCAACTACTAATAGATTTTAATGATTGTTGCATTGTTTTTAACAATGGTTAAAACAAGGTCTCATTTAGTGATACAGACTGCTATATAAATATGATAAATTAATAAAAATATGGCTATGTACATTTGGTTTTGACATTTGATCAAATTTCATTTTGTCTGTATTTGTTTCCATCAAGAAAATATTGGGATACATAACAACTATATTGTTGAATTGTGATAGAAAATAACACTTGAGTATTCAAAGAGATACCAAGAGAATAGCAAGAGAAATGATTAAACCTTTGGCAAATTCAAGGGTGTATCTAGATATTTCCTTTAAAACATGACGAATTTGCAGAAATTCCTGGGACTGGGAGCAGGGAGGAGAGATAGAAAAACTAACATTCCTGATAATATGCATCCTCACAATGACCAATATTCAATTTCTTATTTAATCAGAAAATAATATATATTTTATTTTTCTTTCATTCTTTTGTCCTGTGGTTTTCCAGGCTGGTCTCATTCGAACAGACAATGGTGAATTTTTCATTGAGCCTCTGGAGAGAGGACAGTGGGAGAAAGAAGAGGGTGGGAGAGCTCACGTGGTCTACCGCAGGTCGGCTATCAAACAAGAGAGAACAGAAGCCTTCAAAGATTATCATAATGAAGGTATGATTAAGGAAACAAACACATCTTATTTAGGAGACTGTATAGCAAGGATGTCAAATTCGATTTCGTTGAGCACCGCGTCAGGGTTGTGTTTAACCTTGGAGTGGAGTGGATGTGGCCAGGGTGGGCATGGCTAGCCCAACGTCACTCATGTCAGGGGCATCTGTGGTGGCCCGAGTACTCTGCCAGCGAAAACAGGCTCCCGAGTTCCATTTCTGGCTGTGTCGGCCTACTGCAACCCTCTGCCAGCAAAAATAAAGCTTGGGAGAGCAGTTCCCTTCCCAGCTCTGTTTTCACTGGCAGAGGCACTGTGGGCTGGTCCTTTGCTGTTTCCAGGGTGGCTCCGTGGGCCAGGTCTAACCCTCCATGGGCCAGATCCATCCCCCAGGCCTTGAGTTTGACACCCTTGCTGTTCTGACTCAAACCTTGTTCCAAGGAAACAACCACAAAACGGAGGTAACAGCAAAACCTTTTAATGATTCTTTACAAATTCCCTTCCTTCCCGATTAAAAGGCTGTTTCAAACTAATTGTCTCAGATTAAAAACGAGCCTTGCCAAGGTTGTGCAAGGCTGTGAAGAACGCTAGATAAAGTTGCCAAGAAATATTTCAAATACATAGAGTCTTTAAACACCAACCAAGATAGTCTGAACATCCACAAGGCTTGAGTGCAAAAACTTCTTTGCTTCCTGCAAAGAACTCCAGTTTCTCAGCTGGTGTTTCTCTTAAGGGAGGGGCCATTATCCTGCAGCCTTACTCCCGAGTCACCTGTGCTGCTGCAGCTGCTCTTTCCTTTGAGCAGCCCTGTGCGCATGCACACTTGGCACAGGCTCCTCGGGGACCTCTTCATCACTGCTGCCAGCCTCCACAATCTCTGAAAGCAGCACTCCATTCTGGCCCCATTCCTACATCACACACAGGCCCCTCATCTGAGTCCTTGATCTCCAAGACCTCAGCCAGCGCCTGCTGCCAGCGAACCACAATACCTGCTGTACAGAATTTATATCTGGTCTCAATCTGTATAGCTTCCAAAAAGGTTTAATTATTCTTGAATGTCTCAAAGCAAAGACTCATTGACAAAAATGTGTTGTTTGGTTGGCTTTGAGTTTGTGGGCAGTATAAACATAGCTCTGTAGTTTGAAAAGCATCATTTATATTCATATATGATGTGTGAATCCAGCTACTCTATTCATTTTAAAATGTTTACCCTGCCTTTGTTTTTGGATAGGCAAAATAATGTACATACCTAATGCTTCTGTCTCCTATTTTCCCCACGAAAACCATTTGAATTGAAATGGGCTGAGACACATTAGCTTTCGTGATGGTTATGATTCCCTTATCAAACCATAGTTAAAAATGAAGGCTTAGCAAACCTGTAGGCTCAAAATGTGATTCTTGTCACCTTTTGAGCGTTTATGTTTATCCATTAGCCTCAATAACCTGTGGTGGAGTATGGAAGGATTTTGCCCTCACCGACTGGTACGTTCCACTCATGTTTACAATTTTCAATGGAGCTTCTTTTAATATTGCAAATGGTAGGTGTTTCTCTGATTTGAGATCATAGCAGGAGCAAAAAGATTAATTCTATCTACTACTCCAAAATGTAAATCTATGTTGGGGGCAATTTCCTAATTTTTGTAGTGGTTTGGAAAAAGATAATTTCATTCTGTGGTCAGTTGGGAAATAAAAGAGGACAGGCAATGCTAATAAGGAAAGTATGCAGGTTACACCATTTGTACTTTCATCCAATGCTAAGGGTAGAAGATATCCAAGATTAAATCTTTAAACAATAGAATACTTGTCTAGCATTTATTTTATTGCTCTATTTTCAGATTTGCAAGCAGAACATTATAAAAGTAGGTAATGTAACTTTGATGGCTTAGACCTTATTCTTCCCATTGAGCTGGCTCTTCAGGACCTGTCTTATCCAGCTGCGTTTTATATATATATAAGATCTCCAAATTTGGCAACTTGAAGACTTGTGGACTTCAACTCCCAGAATTCTCTAGAATTCTCAGTTTGAATGCCTGGATTTGTGTGTGTATGCAGGTGTTATGGACCAATGCACTTTAAAGACACCAGCAGCTTTATTAAGGCGGTCCTGTTTCATCCATTTATTATGTGGTCGTTTGTTTTTAAATCTTCTAATTCCAGATTTCATCTTGGGTCAGCTCCCCCAAGGTCTGAATCTAATTGAAAATCAGATTGGTGAAGCAGAGAGGAAGAGGCGACACGCAAAGAAGGATGACTACCATCTAGAGGTTCTGTTGGCTGTGGATGATACAGTTGTACGGTTCCATGGGAAAGAACATGTCCAGAATTATGTTCTCACCTTGATGAACATAGTGAGTTTTTTTTTCATCTTGTGTTTCTTGTCTTGAAGGGGAGGGAAAGAAAGTAAAAGGAATTGGGCACAGTCACAGACTGAGTGTGATCACATAGCTTTCCTGGTATGAGCATCAGAGAAGATTTCTACATTAATTGCCCACATAAGAGGCCAGTTGTGTCTCCTAAAAATCTGTGTATGCGGGATGAAGTCATAGTACATAACGTAATATCTTGAAGCATAGCATGACAATGTGGTATTACATATTGCAGCCTTCCCTGACGCCTTCAAAGCACGTACTATGCCCAGAACTTATTTTCAGGTCTTGCTACATGAAAAATTTGATACCTATTTGGCACTCCAAAATATACACATACAAAAATTGGGCAGATGTTTTATAGAACATAGCGTTCACGAGGAAAGGATCTACTTCACTGAAATACAACAGGATTGTAAGATAGTTTTATGGAAGATATTAAAGAGTTTTGCATGCTTTGAAGTAGTTACAACCTTAGTCATAGAACTTTGTGCTTTTAAAAAATGTTCAAATGGGATTATAACGTAAATATTGTATGCAGTTTTGGGGAAGAGTGATGGAGTCTTTCTTGTATGGGTGGCCAGAGCTAGGACTTTCTTCCAACCTATATCAAAATATATGAAAGCTGATGGGCTGTTGTCCTTGGCATTCATTGGATTCATTGGGCAATATTGTGTCTTGCCTAATTAATACCCATGATTACAACTATTTATTTAAGATTAAACATTTAAAGATTTCAATAAAATAAGGAGTCAAGGGAGAGGAGAATTTATAGACATGTCTCATTTTTTTTCTTGCAGATATTGAAAATACATGTAAAAAAGTATATACAGTATCATATGTCAAACAAACCTCTAAGTAGGTTGGTTTCTTTTTAAATTTTATTATCTTTTTACTTATGAGCTTTCTACTTTGTTGACTGGAAAGGGTCTCTGTTTCTTGAGAAATACCCTCAAGACTAATTTCTTCTGCTTTTTTATTGGGTTGTAATGTTGGGATTTCTGTTTTGTTTGCTACGGAGTACTCATTCTATTATGGATGCTACTTTATATCCCAGCATTTATTATTGCATTGCTTTACACCAGGGGTCTTCAAACTTGACAACTTTAAGACATGGGGACTTCAGCTTCCAGAATTCCTCCTCCAGACATGTTAGTTCAGGAATTCTGGGAGTTTAAGCCCACAAGTCTTAAACTTGCCAAGTTTGAAGGCCCTTATTTTACACAGTGAGTTGCCTTTATGGTTTTCAACCCTAACAGTTGTCCTTTTGCAGTCTAAAAAGAGTGAAATGCTGGATCAGCTTCATATGATAGTGTTTTTAAGTCTGAATTCCCAACACAGCAATGAAAACAAATGATGTTGCTTTAACTACCATACCAGGATAGATGCTTTTCATGAACATATGTCAGGGAGGCAAGTGTAATGGAATATAAGTGACCAGCATGTTCTTTAGCTTGTTTCCTTCTGGCTGTTTGGTATGCCTAGTCTAGTGAAAAGAAGAATACAATATTGCATCCAGTTTTGGTCACTATATTATAAAAAAGATGTTGAGACTCTGGAATGAGTGAAGAAAAGAGCAACAAAGATGATTAAAGGGCTGGAGGCTAAAGCATATGAAAAACAGTGGCAGGAATTGGGTATGATTAGTCTAGAGCAGTGGTGGCTAACCTTTTTGGACTCCTGTGCCAAAAATTGTGCACGTGTTTCCGCGCATGCACTCACATGCCAGCACCCAGAAGGCAATGTGGAAGGGCACCCCAACTCCCCCTGTGCATGCATACGTGATTTCCCCCCCCCCCCCCCCCCNCCCCCCCCCCCCGCCGCCACCCCCTTACCTGCATTGTGCCTCCCAGCTGATTTTCAGACAGTTTGAGGCCTTTTTCGGCCTCTCAGGCTCGAAGGAAGCTTCTGCAGCCTTTGTAGGCTGAAAAATGGGCCCATTTTGTTACTTCCAGTATTTCTGGAAAAACAGGAAGTGATGAAACGGGCCTGGTTTTCAGCCTCCAAAGGCTGCAGGGGCTTCCTTTGAGTCTCTGAGAGGCCGAAAAAGGCCTCAAACTGGCCAAAAATCATCTCGGAGGTACGCGCATGCGCAGTGAGGAAAGTTTGCCTGGGGTTTGCGTGCCCACACAAATGGCTCTACGTGCCACCTGTGGCGCACGTGCCATAGGTTCGCCATTATGGGTCTAGAGAAAAGAAGGGCTAGGGGTGACATGCTGTGAGTGTTTCAATATTTGAGGAGCTGCCCCGAAGAACAGGGGGTCAACCTATTCTACAAAGCACCTGAAGGCAAGACATGAAACACTGGTTGGAAACTAATCCAAGAGAGAAGCAACTGAGAACTATGGAGAAATTTCCTAACTATGGAGAAATTCCCTATGGGAATGAATAATCAGTGAAACGGCTTGCCTCCAGAATTTTTTGGGTGATCCATTACTGGAGGCTTTTGAAGAAGACTAGACATCCACTTTTTCTGGAATGGTACAGATATTGGTACAGCTGGAGCAGGGGGTTGGACTAGAAGACCTCCAAGGTCTCTTCCAACTATGTTATTCTGTCAGTCACATGTTCTAAAACTGCCATGGACAAATCATGTGTTTCTGCCTGTTTAAATGGTTCACTTTATTACCTATTCATGTATCCCGACAATGGTGATATACCAGAAGAAACATCAACCTCATATATATATGCATATGTTTTCTTAAGTTTTTGCAGGTACTTAAATGTATGGTGTTCAGCTTTGTTCGGGTATTTTCCCACGTCATTATAGTTGTGCTTCTAAAGTTGTAGCAACATTTCATCAGAATCTCATCTGCCATCTGTATTGCCACACAATGCCATTTGTGTGGCTTCTGTATTGTGTTCGTCTGTGAGTCAGACTTTTACAGTTGTTTCAATTTTAAATTTGGGGCTAGCCTACTGC
>BHFT01018315.1:0-23686 GCA_004320025.1 Laticauda laticaudata
CTGCCACTGCCACCATGTGTGGGAGCTGGTTGGCGCGTGCATCTCAGGGACCTGACTCCAGGGTCCCCCAAAGAGCCGGGAGGCGAGAGAACCCAGATTAATTACTTTTGGGGGCCATTTCTTCTGCAGCCCACCAAAATTTTTCCATGGCCCACCAGTGGGCTGCAGCCCACTGGTTGGCGACCGCTGCTGTAAAGCATTGTGAAGCAACATATAAGTCCAAGTACTATTGCTATTTCTAGTCAACATTGTAGAGCATGGGGTACCCAAGTTACTTCATAACTGCCAGCTTACTCAGTGATACTTAAAAAGAACATACCTTCAGGAATGATTGACTTCTTTCTTTATTGACAAAAATGACCTAAATTTGACCAGTTTACTGAGTTAAGAAATGTTATTGTTTTGAATTCCAGTTTGCAAGAGGAAAACACTCAGAAAAGGTGTCCTAAATAATGTATGACTTAACCCTCTACTTGTTGCAGTATATGAACCCCAGCTATATATTTTAGTCTTCAGAATATTCACATAGTATTCTTGGAAGAACAAAAACAAAACTGAGTCACCATATTTAGCTTCTAATGTTCTGTTTCCCGCCCTATCTTACTGTGGACAAAGAACTGCCAAGAACAAAACTAATGGCATGTGTTTGTCATATTTTATAAATAATCAATGATCCAAACCATAATTTTTCTGAAGAAATAACTTCCTTCCTGAAGAATGCTGAATAACATGGAAACAAATATTTAAGACATATAGTATACATTTTATTTCATGGGATTAGCTCAGTGGATTTCTGATTCCCTAAAATAAGGAAAACAATCGTAATCAATAGATGTTTCAATCAAATGAACAACCTTTCAATTTGCTCAGCATGCAAGGAAAAAAAAATAGAAGAATAAGTTTCAGCATCCAGATGTATATCAGTTTTATCTGCATCTTTTTTTTAAACTGCCCAAAGGAGGCCACTGGGATTTCATGCCAATAGTTCAAGGTCAAAAGATGTGCAGGGGAATAAGAGTTTTCCTTTCCAAGGTTAACAAGAAGAGCCCTTCCAGCCAAATGTCTACCTTAATGAATGCGATTTCCATATACACTAGTTGAATCAGCAACCAAAGGACTATTCTGAGAATAAAGAAAAAAGAAATGTATGTCATATTTGGGACCCATAGGAGTTTAAAATGGCTTTGGCCAGCATAATTATAAAATTTGAGGGTCATTTGAGGATATTCCTCTGTCCTCCAATGAAATAATTTTTATGCAGTACTGTAAGTACAAACCTCATGAGTTGCTGTTTCAGGTCAATTATAACCCTCCATTACTGGACAAGATCCAAAAAGGTTGATTTTGGTGCATCCTGTAGAACTAGCAGTGTATAGGTTTTCGATACATCTAATGTGTGGAATATATATTGAAAAAAAATGAAAATTTCTAATTGTCAGAAACATTCAATAGCAGGGCAAATATTTTCAGGAGATGGTGGACTTTACTCTGAAAAACAAACATTTAAATTGTGTCTAGATGTGACATAAGGCTTATCAGATCTTGGAAACTCTGAACAGGCAACAAAACTGTTATGGGAGAAAACAGGGCTGTTGTCGAAGAGGTTTTTTAAGTTCCATGGGAGGAGGAAGAATGAAAAAGAGCGTAACTCTGCCTTAATTATACTAAGTATACATTTTGCAGGAGAATTCCCTTGATGGGCATTTAAGATTCTGTCACATACTAGTCAGTGGAGGGATTAAAAAAAAATTACTACCAGTTCTGTGGGTGTGGCTTGGTAGGTGTGGTGTGGTTTGGTGGGCATGGCTTGGCAGGCATGCCAGGGTAAGGATACTGCAAAATCTCCATTCTCACCCCACTCCAGGGTATGGATATTGCAAAATCCCATTCCTCCCCACCCCACTAACTGCTTTCCAGCTCTGTTCTCCTGTGCAGGGCAACAAAAGAAGACCCAGCCAATTAGTTGGGACTCAGGAGGTAGAGAATAGATGGGGGTGGGGACAGTCAGAGGTGGTATTTGCCAGTTCTCTGAACTACTCAAAATTTCCTCTACCAGTTCTCCAGAACTGGTCAGAAACTGCAAAATACCACTTCAGATACTAATAATACAAATATTTTCTACAAATCTATATGGTTCATTTATCTTGCCATTGCCAGATTAGCCTGAGTTTGGATGACTATCTGCTAGTTCTTATAGTGGATTCCACCCAGAGAAAGGGTGGAGCTAATTTTTCAAGATTCTTTCAAACTTTTATACTATCTGATTCTGTGAAATCTACAAGCTATGCATTATCTTATGACCTAAACTCTTTCCTTCCTTCCTTCCTTCCTTCCTTCCTTCCTTCCTTCCTTCCTTCCTTCCTTCCTTCCTCTCCCTCTCCCTCTCCCTCTCCNTTCCTTCCTTCCTTCCTTCCTTCCTTCCTTCCTTCCTTCCTTCCTCTCCCTCTCCCTCTCCCTCTCCATCTCTCTCTCTCCTCCCTCCCTTCTGTAATTTTAGCATTTGCTTTTGTTCACTTATAGGAATATTTGAAGTTATAATAATTCTTTAAATATAATTTAATCATGTGTCTAATTCTGATATGAATAAGTAGCTCATCCTCAGAGATGGAATACATTTTCATTGGGTCAATGTATGGATGGATGAGACCAAAAATAGATTTAGCTACAAGTAATTTCTCTAACCAGAAATCCTTGGAAGCTCATCCCTAGAGACATTTGAAGTCTCAGACCAACTCTTTAGTTTGTCCTCTTTTGGACAGCATCTTTTCACACTCATAAAAAAGATCTTTCCCAGCCCAGCAAAACTCTTTAGAAACTGTATTTGCTAACTAAAGCAATTATATCTACTATACTTACAAGCCAATTATCTTAGAGATAACTGAGACTTGCAAGATTGAACCATTTATTTCTTTACCACTACTGTAATGATGCCATTATTGTCACACAGTCCTGATGGGACTGTAACAAAAATAATTAACCTTATCAACTCCTTATATTTTTAAATGCTCATGGAGGCAATGCATATTCTTGTTTATCTGGAAGAGAAAGCCAGTAAGGAAAAATATTTATTTTAGAAGCTGAGTATACAAATGCACATAGTCAATTATTCATTATCTCTGTCTGACTAAGAAAGAAAATCAAAGAAATGGAGTTGAATTATTAGAGAATATATAACTGCAGATATTTGTAGCTAAGTCCAAACATAATAATTCATCTAATATATCTATTGCATGAAAATCATATGTATGGACTCCCAATGATTTTGAAGCATTATCTCTTAGTCTTCTCTTTACCTGGAGTCAGCCACTAGAACATTTATTCTATAAATATAGAAGTGATATTTACAGTTGTTGAGGATTTTAAAACAATGAGAATGTATTTTCTACTTTAAAAACTGTTTAGGAAACATTTTAATATAACTTCAATAAACACACACACACACACACTACAAACAATTGCTTGCACACACACAAAAACACACACAAATACACACATACTGATGGATTTTTTTAAATTAAAAACATTAACCATGATTTGATCATTTTGTACCAGTTCATTCTTTAAATCAAATAAAACTGCCAACATTTCTGATTCATAGGCTCTCCAGACTAGACTGGTACACTGCCTGGAATTTAATAACATTTAAATATCCCAGACCAAACCTTCCTGTCAGTTTTAAATCAAATCTTCAACATGTGTCTGGTCTTTAATAAGAATTCCTATGTTATTTATGGTAGATCAGATGCCTCTTAGATCTGTACTACAAAGGAGTTTGCCAGGGATACAATACAGCACTGTGTTTGTTCCTTTTCCAGGAGGAAGGCAAACAGAAAGATGAATGAAGGCCAATCGATTCCTGTGATATCAGCCAGTACAAATCCTATTCCCTTATTGATAAGTCTATTATAGTTTCTCAGAACATGTTTATCTTTCAGATATATAAAAATCCCTTCTGTATTACATGCTAATGAGGAATCCCTTTAATGCATGAAAGCCACTGAAAATTTTCCCATAAATGTCAACATGGGAGCCAAAATAGATTCCCATGTTAACATCTATTATACTTGATTAGCATACTATTATACTTTATAATGACCATGACATTGTCTAAAAAAGTAAAAACTATTGCAACTTTTCATCATTTTGATACAAATTCCATGGTTTATTTAGGCCTTGCCTAAACAGAGATTTTTTGTTTAAGGTTAAGTTCTTATGGCCACCTACTAGCATGTCCTGTGGGCTTATAAATAAACATATATAATATATAGTAATACATATACATATATATATAAATTATTATACTATATATATTAATATATAATAATATAATATCATATTTTTTTAAGCTCTCGCGGTACTTACACTTTGTGTGTTTAGCTCCTTCGGTATTATCCCATCATTGTAGTTCTGTTAAAGTTAGCTCATTGTAGTCTGTTAAAGTTTAAGCAACGTTTCAGCAGAATCTCATCGCCATCTATCTCCATTAGAAACCTGATGATGCAGATGTAGCATTCTGCTGAAACGTTGCTAAACTTAAACAGAACACAATGACTACAATTTAACAGAACTACAATGACGTTGGATAATACCCGGGAAGCTAAACAGCACACTATATATAATAATATATATATTATATATCAATAATATTACTAATAAATATATTTATATTATATTATATATTATATATATTATATAAATAAATATATATGTTTGTTTAGTTTTCGGGTATTCTCCCACCGCATTGTAGTGCTGTTAAAGTTGTAGCAACAATTTCAGCAGAATCAATCTTGCCATCATCATGCTTCTGTATGGATGTGGGTCTCACAGCTCTTGTTCAAATTCGAGGCTGGTCCCCATTCTGATTGGCTCAGGAGCCCTGGGTCTGTGTTCACTGACTGGAAGTTTGATTGTGGTTGTTTCTGTTTCTTCTTCTGTTTTTGTGGCTTTGATTGGCTGGCCAACAGCTCTGTTCCTAGTTTGGATGGCTTTCAGTGCAGCTTGGCTTCGTGTAAGGAAGCTTGCTTACCATAGAAGCTAGTTTCAATCTGGGTGGCCTGGTTGCGGGTGTATTTGATCTGGAAGGTATTGTTTGTTTATTTCCGTTTCCATGGTGAACTGGATTTTGGGGTTTTGTGCGTTTAGGTTGTTAGGAAATTGTTTAAGTTTTCCTTTTCCATGGGGCCTAAATCACAAATGTGTCCATTATTTTAGCCATCGTTTGGTTTTGTGGTGGCATTAAGCTGATGCCATATATATACTATATATGTGCTGTTCATCTTCCTTCGGTCTATCCCATAGTCATGTAAATCTTTCAGGTTGTAGCAACATTTCACAATCTCACTACCATCAATCAAAGGCTTCTTGTACTTGCTTTCTGTACCATCCTGCGAACAGCAGTAGGCTACCCTCAAATTTGAAACTTACATGGCTGTGATAGCAAGAACCCACATATGACTCTTTGCATGATGTTTCAGTACGACTCAGGCAGAAAGCCTTATGATGCAGATGAGATTGGAAATTAGACGTTTGGAAAATACCTGAAGGAAGATGAACTGCATCCATGTAATACCCCCGAAAACTTAAATCGGAACTTGAGTGAACAGTGAAACCACATCGAACTGTTCACTATTCTCAACTCACAGTCCCAATAAAAGAAACTCCCTCGAAATCATCAAAAATAAATACCAACCACTAAACACTCAGAACTAACAGAACACTGCTTTAGCCCAACACATATTTCAATATACAAAAAGGACAAAGATACAAGCAATATTGAAGGAGCCCTATGGGATCACCACTGGGTCACCGTCATTGCACCACCTGTTCATCGGAAGAATTTGAATCCAGATCCCTGGCTAAATGCCACCACTCACCCAAAACTATGGCTAAGATAACGACTCGTATGACAACATTTGTGATTTGGCCCCATGGAAAGAGAAAACTAAACAATTTCTAACACTCCTAAATCAGACAAGGGCGGTTTCTGAGCACCCCAAAATGCAAGGTCACCTAATTTTGGAAACTAGAAATAAACAAACAACTAGTCATTCCTCAGATGTACTTAGAATCCACAAAAGAAACAGATGGCACAGCTAGGCAACACAGGTATAACCAGAAGAAAACACACACAAACCCTATCTCAATTGCCAATCCACCACCACCCATCGACACAGATAAACTCCGTGGCCAAAACAACTATTGCAGAACAAACGCCTGGCAACAAGACACATATGCTAAAGTATTGACAGCTCAACACTTCCAACAACAACACACCAGCATTGACCACACCAAAAACATACACAACACATAAACAAGACCGTTATAAGATCAACATGACCTAAATGAACAGCTGTCTGCCCTAATAAGAGGTACTACAGACAGAATCAGTAAGATTAACTAACCAGGCAGTCTCATGCAAGACTTGCCTTGCAAAGCAGACAAATAAAATAGCAAGCCCATCCTGTTACAAGCCCAAAGGACAAAAATGTGATCACTGGAAAAACCAGGGCAATTATACGAAAGTTCCCTGTAGCATCCAGAATGCCGGCCACATACATGGTAACAGACCAATATGAACGAAAAAGTAAACCCGCCTGGATGAACAAAGCATAAAAAAGCTGGAAACACACTCCTCACTAGTCCCACTACATTAAAACCACAGAGGTCCCATCATCAACTTCAATGAAATGGCACTAAAACCCGAGCCTACTACTGGAAAAATCCCAGCGCACAGAATTATCAGAAAGCCACAGAGGATTGAAAAAAGACCTGAAAGCATGACAATAGAAGAGATGATTCCAGCAGACCTGTCAATTCATTGATGGTAAGCCTGTGCAACTACATCAATAGAAAGATCCCACACCACAACCAGGCAAACTACCTGGGCACAAACAGACTCCTCGTGAATAAACCCTTAGCCTCAAACACATCCCCACAGCACCCAGATTAAAACCCCGTAGCTTCTCTACATTAGATATAGCCATTCCTTTCACGCGAAGCCGAAGCTGCAACATGAAAAGCCTCCAACACATGGAACGAGAGTGTTGCCACCTCCAAATCAAAGGCCACACAAACAGACAGAAAGAAACCGAGAAGACACCAAAGCAAACCAAACTCCAAGTCCAGCATAAAACACTAGACCAAGACTCCCAACCAATAGGATAATAGAAAAAAAACATGCTGGCACACAGAAAGGTCTAGCCTCAAATAATAACCAATGGCTTGTGAGAGCCTGACCCAGCATGACCAACTCATATAAGCCTGAATGCTGGCAGATAGATTTCTGGCTGAAACGTTGCTACAGACTTTTAAAATAGCACTAACAAATCGATCATGGGAATGAATGCCCGAAGGAAGCTGAACTGGCATTCATTCGTAAGTAACCCGCGAATAAACTCAAAAAACAAGATAATATATATATATATTTTAGAATTTCATGGGTATAGGTATCAGGTTGGTGTTTCTGGGGTCTTTTCCCGTGTAAGATTGATGAGTATCCTTGGTGACGTTTCCACGAGGTTCCACTATGCCATCTTCAGGATGGTGGCTTTTCGGCGTTCAGCTTTATGTGTGTGTGTGTGTGTGTGTGTGTGTGTGTGTGTGTGTGTGTGTGTGTATGCGTGCCTCTGGGATTCCATAATAGCAATAGCACTTAGACTTTTATACCACTTCATAGTGCTTCACAACCCTCTCTAAGCAGTTTACAGAGTCAGCATGTTGCCCCCAACAATCTGGGTCCTCATTTTACTGACCCTGGAAGGATGGAAAGCTAAGTCAACCTTAAGACTGGTGAGACCCGAACTGCCAAACTGCTGGCAGCTGGTGATCAGCAGAAGTAGCCTGCAGTACTGCACTGTAACCACTGTGTAACTGTACACTGTAACCACTGTGTAACTGTGCTCTTACTATGAAAGGAGTACAACAAAGTTGCATAATGACAGTATGCAGCCTTGTCACATTCCTTTCGTAGCATGGAGGCAATCTGTTTTGTCAAATTTTGTCTATGCTCTTACATTTCACAATTCATAAATGTCCCCACAATTACTCATATATATTCAGTGTGTTCCTGTAATCTCCAGAAATATGCAATTGTCATTTCAGTTTTACTTTCCTATGTGTTGACTAGTTCTACAAATCTTTTGGAGAAAACAATGAACAAACTGCACATACCTTGGTAAGAACGAAACACTTATTTTTTTTTAAATGCATTGCAATATTCATTCTTTTAGTGTATTTTAGCTCTCTCCTAATGTGTGGAATGTTTACCCCAGGTTGGGACTTTCATAAAATCTTTATGCTTTCTTTGGTCCATCGGTCTATATGTTGTCTCACCTACACTGAATTGGTTTGCTACTTAAATTCCTCATTCTATCCTTTCTTAAAGTATGGAATGCCAGGTTGGTCTGGTTGTTGTGGCACCAGGCTAGAAAATAGGAGACCATGAGTTCAAGTGTTTATGACATGGGTAGATAAAACTTTTGGAATATCTAGTTGTTCGACAGCCAGTTTGATTTAATAGGCACTAGGCTAGAAAGTGAGAAACTGTGAGTTCAAGTCTTGCCTTTGCCATGAAAGCCAGCTGGGTGACTTTAGACCAGTCACTCTCTCTTAGCCAATTCATCTCAAGGGTTTGTTGCTGTGGGGGAAATAGGAGGAGGTATGTGTTGGATACATTTGCCTTCTTGAATTATTTGTAAAAATAATAAAAGTGGGATACAAAATAAATAAATAAAATACTGTGTCATATAGAAAAATATTTGGTGATGGAAAAGTGTGTTCAGTATTGTGTTCCCAAGAAAATGTTCTTGGTTTTTTTTGGGGGGGTGGGGGGGGCAATGAAACACTTAGGTGCCTCTGAACTAAAGTGATTTGGAAATGCATGCAGAAAAGTATAAAAAGAATTTCTTGGGATGAGTTTGGTGCCACTGGGCATAGGTACTTCTTGCAGGACTGAGCTGTGTCACTGGATCTCATTGCAATGGGTTATTGATGTAAGTAATGTTGTGATATTGTGTTATGATGGCTGTTTATGTTCCCAGTTGCTCATGAAATAAACCTCTGAATCTTAAAGTAAGAACTATTGTTTGTGTTGCTGTCCTCTGCTTCTTTGTTGGAATTTTCCCATGACAGGGGCAATGGGTGAAGAACAGTAAGTAAAGTTAATGTACTATTATTTGCATTATGTTTTTAAATCTACCCCAGATATTACAAATTCCAGTTTATTATGGCAATGATTAGCAAATTATAATTGTCACTGGCTGAATAAATTATTAGATAATTGTTCTTTTATCACAAGATGAAACTGAGTAATGTTCTAGAATAATAGATGATTCTATTAAAAATTCACATAGTATCTAATAAACAATAAAAAATTTGCCAATCAGCTACTGAAAAGCTGGAATTTTTTTCTTCCAGAAAAATAAATTTCAGCCATACATCTTAATAGAAAAATAGCAATTCTTTAGTATATTATTCTTTTAGCATGACTAATAACTTCTGATTATTATATTATAAACAATTTTGTATGTGCTGAATTAGTGCTATTAAATCACATTTTCATATACAGAAGAATACAACAAATTGTTTCAGAAAATATGTCTCTGTTACATATTGAAAAACACCAATTAATTTATAGCAACTTATTAAGAGAATTAGACAAGAGAAGTACAAATATATTATCTCTGTGTTATTTCCTAAAGATGAACACTCATGAAACTTGCAAAAATGTTAAATCACTTAAATAATGCTAGCAATTTTTAGTTTGCTTAGAGACTTTTTTAACTTACTTTATTTACTAAGCAGTTTGTCTTTAAGTTTCTCTTTCAATACAAGTACAAAATAAAAAATTTGACAGGAAATATTGTATAATAGAGAAAAGTTATAGTACTTTGGAGAATATATTTCTATAGACAAAAGTTATCAATAAAGTTTTTCAGTTTTTATGTTGTTGCATTCTATCTTACAGTAAGATAATTGAAATATTATGCATGCAACTCATTTTTTTTCCATTAAGACTGTTCCTTAGCATTAACTGGAAAATATTTCCCTGCTTTCTATTAAAGAGGTATTTTGGTGAAAGTCAATGTTAGAGTTTACTTTTTTTTAGTGAGAAAGAAAAGAAACCCCTCCTTTAACTTCTAATGGCCTCATGAATGGGACATATCTCCTTTCTTCCTTCTTTCCTTCCTCTCTTCCTCCCTCCCTCCCTTTCTTTTTATAAGTAACTTTGAAAAAAAACCAGATAATACTAAACTAAACTAACTCTATTAATATGAAATTAATAGAGAAGTGAGTACTACTGAGAAAGAAAAATAAGAAATCCAAGAAGTAAGAAAACAGCATGGCTGCACAAAGATCTCTCTGGCAAATTGAAAGAAAAAAAGGACAAGTAAAAAAATGGAAAGAGGGACACCCAGCTAAGGCAGAATATCAGCAGGTAGCCAGAATCTGCAAAGATGGAGTCAGGAAAACGAAGGCTTAGAATGAACAAAGACTTGCAACAAAAGTCAAAGATAATAAAAAAAGTTTTTTCCAACATATAAATAACAAGAAAAAAAAAATTGTGGGAATTGCGTTATACACTTATATGGAGGAGAGACAGGGAAGGAGTGAGATAGTGACAGGAGACACAAGGCTCCTAATTTTCATCTTTTTGTATTGGGTCTTCCACGCAAAGTAAACTATGCTATCAAGAACCACTAAAAATAAGACAGACGCCAGAGGTAAAAGTTAAAATAAAGCAATATATATGAATAAAAACGCAAGTAAAAGCTTGTCTAGATTCTTACTGGAGGCAGAAGTTCATGCGCAGGAGGCACTCGACGGCGATTACGATCCCGAGGATAAACCCCCAGTTTTAAATGAGCTGGGCACGAGGTATCTAGACTTGCAGCTATATCTTCTTCAAAGTCCTGAGCAGCCGAGGATCTACCAGAGGGACTGGAAAAAGAGCTGATGATGGTTCCATCTTCAGAAGGGAAAACAGACGCCATGAAACTATTGAAAACCCAATTAACAAACAATACAGTGGAACAGATAACTGAGAAATGATAATAAAAAAACTAGATCTGCAACATCTAGAACAAGTTAAAATTATACACTCGGATAGTCAGCGGAACGGTTTGTTTAAACAGATATCAAGCCAGCTATTTCTTTTCAAATAGTGACTATAATTAGTAGAAAAGATCCCCACAAGCAAAATACTGTGGACAGAACTTATTTAGATATTCAGCAAGGCATTCAAAAAGCTAATCTACTTTTGTAAGCTGGAAAAAAGTATGGAAAATAACTAGGCATGCACACTAGATGGATATACTCGCAGTTTGGCTGACCACATACTCAATGAGTAGTCTAAAGTCCTACTATGGGGGGAAGTAAGCAGTGGGTGCCACAATGTTCGTTTAGCACAGATACTCTTCAATACTCTCATTAAGATTTAATAAGGGAATGAAGGAGAACTTACCAATTTGCAGATGATAACTGTGAAGCTGACGCGGAAGATAGCTAACACCGGCAAGAGATAGGGTCTAAGATCATGTGGATGTTGACATGACTAGAAAAACCTGGGGCAAAATTAACAAAATGAAATTAAAATGTGATAGAAAGTCCTAAGCATTAGGCATGATATGAATCCAGAAAGTATCCAAGATGGAGTGAAACCAGGCTCAAGTATACAGCAGTAACTGTGAGAGGATTTTGAGAGATACTCTCAGTGGCACAACAAAACCACTAAATATGAGCCAGCAATTGTGCGAGCAGCAGTCCAAAGCTGATGCAACCTAAATGTTGTATAATGAGGGATACAATCAAGATCAACGGGAAGTATTAATAACCATCTATAAAGCTTAGTAAAGATAACCTAGAGTATGCTGCATCAGTTTGCTCACACACTACAAGACTAAGATGTTTGAGACTCTAGAAAAAGTAAAGAGAGACAAATGATTGGGAACTGGCAGATCTAAAAATATGAGACAGTTCTTAGAGAACTAGGGCGTTGAGCTAGTCTAGTGAAAGAAGGACCAGGGAACTATGGATCAGAGGTCTTCTCCAATATTTGAGGGGGATGCAAGAATAGGGAAGGGTCAAGCTATTTTCTAAGTACGCCGTGTTAGGCGCAGAACAAATGGAATATGGATGGGAACGTGAAAGAAGGAGAAAGAAGTATAACGAGTGAAATAAGTAGAAGATCTTCTGGACTGTGAGAACAATCAGCAATGGAAAGTTGCCGCTCAGAAGTCACGTTGAGACTATTCAAGAAGTGATACATATATATTTATTAATTAAATGAAAACTTTTACCCAGAGTAATTATATTAATTATGAATTACATCATTTTAAAATACTTGAAAGCAGTATAAAGTGTCACTCTTTATAGATATACATGTTCCTAAATATCGCCTATTAGAAATAAAGTCTAAATTGATTTTTTGATGTGCTTAGCCAATAATATTAGTCTTTCCACAATAAAAATAAATTCAATTAGAACGCTGCCGCCATTGTCAGGGTGCATGGGTAAAATAAGATAACAAAGAGATAGGAGATAGCAACTACATAGTTACAATAAGTGCCCTACTACCTTATTTGGACAGTTGCATGAATGCAAACTTCGCTCCATTTCTTCTCTGCTCGCCAGTAAGACTTTCTGAAGGCCCTGTCACGGAACAGAAACTCCAGGATAAATTGGAGCTCTGTTTCGCTGCTCGAGTCTCAGATAAGACTGTGTCTAGCGCCTTGCTAGCATGAAAGAAAATGTCCTGGATAAGGTTGACAGTGATAAGAGGCAGAGGTGTTGTAAATGAGTGAGTTCGTGTGACATCTCTTGGTGCTTTTTTGGTGGCAGAATATATATATATTAAGAAGGGTATTTTTTGGATAACACAGGGTGGTGTGTGTGTGTTTTCCCAAAATACAACTGCCTGAAAATAAGTTTAGCGTGATTTTTGAGAGTGGGCTAATATAAGCCTACCTCCAAATAAGCTAGTGAGGGGACTAGGATTATATTAAGGCCCTCCCCAATCAGGTAGGATATATGGCTGCACAGAAGCAACCCTTCCCTGTTCCTGGTCATTTATGGTGGCTCACCCCTCATCATAGTTTGTCTGTCAGATACTTAGACAAATAGAAGAAGAGAAGGATAGTATTATTCTATTTCTCTGTGAGCATCTCCGGGTGCACTCTGCTAGCCCAGCCCTGCCGTGGCACAGGCACCCAAGCTGAGGGCCCCTCTTTTTCCATAGTCACTGGGTGTTGGAGGCAGGAGCGACATGGTTATATTTTCCACAGCTGGAACTCGGATGCTGCTTGAAGGCAGAAGGCTATAGCAGTAGAATTGGCTCCCCTTCCTGTTTCACTCAACTGTGATTAACTATAATATATCTGCCTTTTTTTAAATTTCTTCAATATTTTTTGTAGGAGGGGTGGCATTCACACAACTTTTGAAGGAAAGTAAATGGGGAAGCACGATTTCAATTAACACTGGGTTACATATAGCAGTGATTTACATGAAATGTGGAAAGGTCGTAAAAGGGAAAAATACTTAACAAATGTCTCATTTAACACAGAATATTTTTAGGCTTCAGCTTGTGGATATAGTCCCGATAAAATATAGTTGCAGGTAGCCTATAGGTGATAATAATAAGTCTTGTATTTCATTCAGTTTAGTAATCACAGAGTTATTTTCTTATGAATGGCTTAAAGTTAAAAGTTAAAATAAAAATATGGTTATTTTATGTTGGTAAAAAGAATTTTATAATTCAATATAACCAGTATTTGATAGTCAGTAATTCTAATCTTGGAATATTTTAATGGCAAGGTATACATAATGTGTGGTGTGTGCACATATTACATGTTTGTTTTAATGTATACACACTTCCCATACACACACATAACCAACACACTTTACTCCAAACAAGTAAGATTGTGCTTAAATGAGAATAAATTACTTCAATTACTGGCTGGAATATGAGTGGATTTATGAATTAAATATTTGAATGATATGAAAAGAGGACTTCAGAGGGGTCTGAATTTGTGCTTTGCTATTCTTTGTGTAATTTTAATTTCTAATTTTTTTGTATTAATACCATAAAGTAAGAATGAGCAATATTTTTGGATCATCAGATAATAGAAATAACCAATCCCATTTGGCCAGACGATATTGATATCTGTTCAAATAACATAATTAAAACACTTAATAAGGACTGCATGAGTATTAATATGTTTCTTAGAATTAAGCTTTTTTTAAATCTGTAAACAAATGAAAAACTAACTGACAGAACTCAACACTTACTTTTTATTGCTCCGGGGTAATTTTATGCAGTCATTCCTGTCCTATGTCTTCTCAATTCTACAAGCAGTCTTATTTCATCGAAGTTCAGGAAAATAATTTATGGCCCTAAAGTGAGGAAAGTGCTTAATTTTGTGTCAGCGGTCTAAATTGTGTAAGGAACACTGTGTGTCAGTAAGGCAACAAGTGCAAAGTTAGTGCCTTAGCAAGGGAGACATGTATGCCTTCTGTTGCGCTGTCTATCGGGGGGGCTTGGAATATAGCAATTACTATTGTTAGGGAATACCTTTTTAAAGAGCATTTAATTTGTGTGATGCATAGGTGCCTTTCTAAGCTGGACAAAGAAAGAAGATTTCGAAGACAATGGGCTAGCGAGTTTCACATTATTTATATTTGTATAGTATTGTTTCAGTTTAATATGGTTTTAAATATCGCCTCAGAACATAAATAAAGTAGTTTGAAATCATAGCGAATATCATGGATTCCATTGTGGTTTTCATAGTTTCTCTCATTAATCATACCTCCAATACAAATATAGTGGTTTCTGATTGAATTCTCTTCTCCTCCTTCTTTCTCATGTTCGCACTATTTCAGTTGTTTCTTTAAGTTTGCGGTTTACATGGTATTGCTGTTCAGGCTTCGTATTCAGTACTGGGTGTTGCTTTTAATTGTAGCAAAGTTTAGAGACAATTATCTGCCATATCCAGGTCTGTACTGAGTAGTCTGTGAGTTAGGCTGTAGATGATTATGCATGTAGGAAGTGCCTGCTTGAGAGATGAGTGATGATATTGTGTGATATGAGACTGGAGTTGGAGTAAAAGATATTGGAGAGTTGGGTGAGAAGATGATATCTTATATGGTAGGTGTATACTAAATTTTTAAATCTAATTAACTATAGATTGGAACAACTTCCATCCACCAAATCTAGTCTGTTCTTCAACTCTAAAAGTCATTATTCTCATCAAACTGTCATGCATCCACAAATGAAGTTCTTATGCAAATAAAATTTGCCCTAACCCACCCAAAAAATGCTTCTTCTTTCTTTCATCTTAATATTTAAATTAAACCCATGATGTTTTTCTTAATGTAAAAAAACGAGATATATGCTTTTGTGCGGATTGTTTCGTTAGTAATTTGGCTATCAGTTTGTAAATAATGATTTGTAAAACATTGATCTACGCAAAACATTGCCTTTTGAAAGAAATTCTCTCAACAATACATCTATAATTCTCCAATCTTAAATAAGGAATCTACAGAATTCAATTATGCTCATCTTGAGAGGTAAGCATCTAACCTAAAAACCAAGCACTCTTATTTCCATATTGTCTGTAATAATTAAAGATGCAGGGGGAAGGGGGTGGAATCCAGCCTTTAACTTGGACATCTGCTGATTGAGTGATGATGAGTATTTTCTTTCTCTCTCTCCTATAGGAATTGTCTGTGATAACAATGAGTTTCAGGGCAATGTCAAATATAAAGAAGCTATCTCCTTACAGGGAAAGTGGGGCTTGGGAGAAGAAAGAAACCCCCTTAAACGATCCTAAAAATAAAGGGAAATGCTGTGGTGGATTTCAGGGAGTTGATTTTCTAAACTAAATGGGACTAAAAAATATGTTCTAATAATAAGTGTAATTTCAGAGGAAGTCTAGAAATTCTATATGAGTTGCATAGGGCAATTGTGCAGTGCCAGGGAAAGTGGCTGGGGAGGTAGAAGGTTGTAAAAGGCCGCGCGTTGTGTGTAGGTGGGCGCGAGAGCTATCGATGAACGATTAGGAGAGAGCTAGAGTAGAATTGTGAATGGTGATCGAGTGGTGGGTGCGGGGGATGAGTTGGGGAGTTGGCGCAGTTAGGTGGTAGCTGGAGAGGAACTTGTGGTTCGGTGGGGAGAGTGTGCTGTTTATTGTCCGTTGGGGGGCTAGGGGCAGGGAAGGGAGAGGAGGAGGCCATGAGGATTTGTTCGGCATGAAGGGGCTGGTGGGGGGGCCGTGAGGAGGGATGGAGGTTTAGTTCGCGCGATGGAAGTAGAGTGATGCATGTGAGGGGAGTGTAGATTGGATATAGTTGGTGGTGGTAGGATGTAGGGGTGTGGGAGGGGCCGGCGTTGTGAGGAGGAGCGTTTGTTTCGGGTGTGTGTGGACTTTGCAGGGTGTGGTTGGTGGTGTATTGCCTATAGAATGTGGTAGCCAAGTTTGGTACTGTTAAGAGAATGCCATATAAATAATTTAATATAAATAAATGATAAATGCCTTCTACTGCTTATAATAATGTTCTTACCAGAAGTAACTTTAAATTATTTCATAAAACAGAATAATCTATGTTTCATCAAAGAATGGTGTTCAAATTGATATTACATATAGATATGCGCAAATGTGTTAAGGTAAGTGACAGTTACATTTGATGGGGATGAGAGTTATTGGAGCGTGGCGTTGGATAGTCTATGATGATGAAAGGTTGGCTTTAAACAAAATGAACTAGAAGCAGTATTCTGCCACTGGGTAGAGAAGACATATATTAATGTAGATTATAGTGATGGAATGACAATGGATTGCTTTAAGTGATAATCTATTGAGAGGGAAGAGATACATATATATAGAGTCGTAAGTTTTCATTCTTTTTTATAAAGAGATGGTTGCTAATCGATATTATTTTGCATTTGATCAAGAGACGGGACTTTAACAAAAATGAGGTAGTATGATATTAGATTTTCTCTCTTACCTTTGTCTAAATTGTGAAATGAATTGTATGTTAATTGTTCTTGAAGGGAAGATGGATTTATGTATGAAAGAATGTTAATGGAAATTAGGGAGAAATGGCAGAATTTTGAATTGTTGAGGTAGGAAAACAGATAAGTTAATGCATCTAAAGGATTGGAGCAGCAGCTATTTTGGAGTTGCTGAAAATGGGGTGAAATTAAGAGTGAGATTGTGTCAATGATGATATTGGAAATAAGAGTGTTGAAGGGGACTGTCTGTTAGGCAGAGATAGATGGGTTTCCAGTTGGAAAGAAGAGTTGGAAGATTCATTTGATATTTTTGTCATAAGAATTCTTGTGCTTTTTATGTTCGTTGGATCTGTTTTTTTGTGGTTTCTTTCTTGTTGAAGGTGTCTTTTATTTATATAGGAGAAATGATTAGTAATGATGAAATAAATTGATAGCTGTGTAGTCTCAAGCGTGCTTTGTTTGGTACAATTCAATGAGAAAGTATAATAGGGGATTTGTTACATTTAACTCTTGTTCTGCTGATAATGAGTGACGAAAGTAATTTGTTTCACTCACAAAAAAGGGATAGGCATTTATATGGGGTTCATTTTTTCAAATATTGGGATTGGTAGCGAAACAGAGACAAACAAAGCAAAAACTATTGACCTATAAGTCGAGGTCTTTCCAATATAAAAGGGTAGCACGGTATTTTTTTGTCTAATAGATGTTTGTGGTTATCATGTATCAGATTGAGATTTACCCGACTTCATATGCCGAAGATGGGGGCGTAGCCATCACGTACACATCGCCACAGGCTGCAAGTGTTAACACCTTGCCTGTTATATCAGTAGATATCCTTAAAATATGGTGGATGATGGCATGAGCAGCATTGCAATCAGGTATGTTTGTAGTCAAAGTGTTGAAAATGCTGCAGTTGACAGGTGACATTGAGGAAGGGAAGAATTAGAGAGAAATGTTCCTTGATCAGAGGTGGGATATATTATAATGCGAAGCTATAGGTGGATGATGAAGTGAATTGTGATTAGTATAGTACAATATCCAGGCTAACAGTCGTGAATCGCTGCTGATAGCGGTCTTGGCTGATACATAATAGTACTGGTAGTTTAAGAGTAGGGATGGCTTAATAAATTACTCGAAAAGGGATTGAGAAGATTAGCTTGCGTAGATCAGGGGAGGCCATTGGATATGGCTACTAAAAGAGCTATCGCGAATGCAGGCAGGGAAGAAGTGCAACTGCGAGTTGCAATATGTATTACAGCCGATGCGTCGAGCAGATGTACGTTCTTAAAATAGGGCTGTTGCGAATTTGACATGACGCATATGAGCGTATTGTTTGCGTCGAACTGAGAGTTGTTATACCACGAGACAGATAAGCAGAAGAATTAAGTCAGCGCAATGGAAAACAACTATCAGAAGAGGCATGGGTAGAAAAGAACTTGGAAGGGAAGTTGAGTTAATTTTTTCAAAAAGGTTGTGTACAAATGTTCTCTGAATAGAGGATTTAATATTAATATGAGAATTGAGGAATTATATAAGAGATTGCTGGATATTTTTACTTACATTTTATGGATTGGAAATAGCTAGAATCATAAAATGGAAAATTGATGATGATTAGACATAGATAGATAGATAGATTAGATAGCTAGATATGATAGATATGATAGATAGATAATAGATAGGAAGGATGCAGGCAGATAGATATGACAAGTGGCAAGTGGGATTAGTTAATGCAGTACTGCAGGCTACTTGTGCTGTCTGCTGTGCCTACATTTGGAAGTTCAATTTCACAGGCTCAAGATTGATTAGCCTTCCATCCTAGACTTGTAAGCGTATAAATAGGAGGAAGAGAAAGTTTAGTTGGGGATATAGGTGCTATGGTTCTATAAACAGATATCAGAGGAGAGTCACTACAATATAATATTTGCTATTTAGGAGATATGATAGACGACCAGACAGACAGACAGACAGACAGACACGACAACAGACAGACATCAGTAAGGCAGAGGATAGGCAGATAGAGTGAGATAGAGGACTGAAGTGATAGAGAGTACAAGAGATATAACACATATTAACGACTATGCAGTCGGAGAACGACACAGTAGAGTAGATGATCGAGTAACGAAAGAGACATGACCAGATCTAAATAAGTGTAATATCAGATTATGGCATATGAAGGTTGATATTGGATGACGTGTATAGGACTGTTTAACTAGCATATATAATAACATAAAACACCATAAATAACATAGTAGATAGTCTTTAAGCAAACTGTGCTGTGTTTTTCTGGATGATGATAATTTAGGTAACATGACTTCCAAGATGATTAGCTAGCGGAAAGGTAAGATGTAAGTGAAACTAGCTTCTCTGCCAGAATCTATTCCAGCCTAGTATCTAGATCTCATGCTATCTGTTAAGTTTATATTCGTACATAGCAATGTACTTACAGAAAATGTAATGTCTGAATAATTTATGATATAGAAAGAAAAAAATAGCACATCAACATTTTCTTTACATCAGGTCAAAAAAGCACTTGGGAAAAATTTTTAATTCTAAACATAGGGATAATTGGGAATAATGTTTGGATTTTAACCTAAGTGTAACTACCTGAAGAGTAAGTAGGAGGCAAGTACTGACACTACATATACAGCATAAAAGAATTACCAGAATATAGCAAGTGCCTTAAACAACAGTTTATTTGGTATATATCATGTTTAGACTAAATGGAGATCTGTTTGCCACTGGGCATATAAGCACAAAAAATCGGAATAATAAAAAAAAAATTAATAAATAAAATGTACGTAGATAACTTACGAATGAGGTATCAAGAACCAATGGGACTGGTTAAAAAGATAACAGTTTGGTCATAGTTCAATAGCTTTCAAAATATTAGAAATTTACAAAAGACCTACTTGAAATCATGAATAGATAGCACCGCTATATGAAAGCTCATTTGCAAATCAACATCTAGTAAACAAAAGAGTTCCACGGAATTGGTTCCAGAAGAATAATACATGTATCTACAAATAAATATAGATAGCGAGCACATTATACAATACGGGAATACAGGCATAAGACAGCGGGAATGCATCATGAACAAGCTAGGCAGTAAAGAATGATGCAGAATCTTTAATAATATACATATGGACCAGATTATATATATAGAACTCTGATTCATCCTAGCAAAATGCCACAGAATTTTTAGAAGCATGGAACTCTGAAGAATTACAGACAAGTTAGACACAAACAATAATTGCATTATTGGCAAGAAGAAACATCAGATAAGCCAAAAAGGAAAGAAAAAGACCAAACAATTCCACAGACTCAATACCAGAGAAATACCAACGGTTAACATGCAGACAACAGTCAAAGTAAACATAGTCAACTATCAAAGAAATTCAAACAAAGATATAAACACCCACAAGAATCATCAAGACCATACCATCACATTGAAAGGGCAGCCATACCAACAAATATACACTGAGAAACAAACCTAACGTGTCTTTAACATTCTAGAAGCGAGCTGATTAATAGTTACTTGGGTGTGTGGGAGTAGGTGAATGATCATTGCCATAGAAACTATAAGGAGCGTAAGCAGAAGTGCATTTCATGAACTTCTAATAGCAAACGAAATTAGAAAACCAGTATAATCGGTTTGTTATTAGATATTAGGAATATAATGATCACTCGGAACTGTACACTAAGATATATGCTGTTCTGGAGGTGGAGAAAAGTCAATAAATAGTATATGGTTAGCATATATCATGTAATTTGCGTAATTATATATTCGATCATTATCTTATCTACGCATCATAATGCTAAGCATACGATAATAGCGCTACACAAAACAAATAAAGAAATAGCGGAACAAATATAAGCCCTCAATACATAAAATAAGACATAAACTTGAGATATAATGTATATATAATAATAATGTGTAAAATAGATTTTGAGGCTCAGTATATAACCAATGATATGAGGGAAAGAGGCACTTCTTCAAGGTTATGAAGAGCAAGGAAATAAGGTTGCTAGTGTCAGAGACACACACTGGCAGAAAGGAATATTTCTTGAGACAATTATGATAAAGCCTATAACATCTAAGCATTTTTATGCATTATTCTGTTGTATTGCCAGGATATACAGTGGAAATGAGCAGTTAAAATCATGGCCTGAGAATTGGAATCAGTACAATCATAATGTTACCAATACTAGACGAGATAAAGGAGTTATTTACCCAAATTGCCATTGAAGAGACGACTAGCGCGCAATAAGATGATAATAAAGCCGTATGTACGACACTGCTAATTATAAAAATTGTAGGATGAAAAAATTGACTCAATAAAAGTTTATAGAAGTGAACATAATGATACCGTCGATGGCCAAAGATTCGAAATGAAGGGTAGTAATACCTATTATGAAGTATTTTGTGAGCTCTTGCTAGTAACATAAATGTGGAAGAGTAGAGATGTAGTAAATGTATGGGCAAGCAGGAAGGAAGAAAGGCGGAAGGAAGGAAGAAGGAAAGGAAGAAGAGAGAGGAAGGAAGGAAGGAAGGAAGGAGTGTGTTTCATTTTGAAATGGATAAAATTCAGGTTGTGCAGCAGGCAATTATGAAAACTACTCAGATGAACGGTAATGGATTAATAATCTTCGCATAAAAGGAAGTCAAAGGGAAGAAGGAAATGGGATAAGATAAGGTAGAATTAGAAGTAAGATGGTACTTATATAAAGTCGTCGTAGGATATTCTTGAAATAGATGATTTTGAATATGTAGGAGTTTTCTATCGATTATTGATCTGTTGACCGCGTAATTGGTTCACTGTCGTGTGTGCTATAGAACTGATGAGGACTCTAGGAAGACAGTAAGTTTTGGTTCTGTCATGTGTCTGAGCATTTAGGTATTAGTAGATGCTTGGTTAGTATTATTTTGTCTTTTTCAAAGGATTGAAGAGCATTTTTCAAAACTTGTTTAAGTTCTTTCATGATAGATTCATTTTTATTTTGGGCTTTCTCATTAAGGCTTCATTTCTGAAGCATTTTTCCTCTAAAACCTTCTATAAAATCTTTTGAAAATGAGTAATTATGTCAGTGAGTTTGACTGGTAGTTATTTAGTCTATTAACTCTGGATATTAATTCAGGAATTTGCACTGCTAGACCTTATTTCCTATGAAGTTATTTGACATGAAGAAAATGTAAGTCATTGTAAAGAAGAAATAGCAAGAAACAGAGTATTATATTGAATGGTAGAATCAAGAAAATGTACTATATAAACGAGTCCCCTGTCACATTGATGGAGATTGGTTGATATCGATGAGTTTAGAAAATTTAAAGAATCTGAAATAAACAGCACAAATAATATTTTTATAGATCTAGAAAGTTATAAATGACAAGGGTTTCAAGATATATGGGTTTGAAAATTGAATGATGGAATTTGCAAAGCCAAGATATGTTGGAATTAATTAAAAAAGTGCAAACAACGTTCTATGGACGTAGAAGATAAAATATAGATAAATGTTCAGTGATTTCAGAAAATGCAAACTGGACAGAACCTAAAGATTTTAGTAAGAAAGCATATGTAGATCTGCGAAGACTGATTATGACATAAAGTTAATGAGAGAGACTATTGAAGATTAAAGAAATACAGACAAACAAGAGCAGTAACCTGAATAATTTTTTGCAGTAAGATTTCAAAAAAAAATTAAATGACAAATTCTTTTTATGTTCAAGAGAGAAATGGAACAGAAGAAATAAGAGAATACATCCATACAACATATTCGATGGAACTAAAGATTGTTGAAATAAAACATAAAAAGTATATAAAGTAGTTTATTTCAGAGTTATAAAATGGATAAGGTGAGGGTATACACTTCTTTTTGAGGAATGTATTTGTCATGTGATGGGTGGAAGAGAAAGCTAGTGAAAGCTATATATTTTTGTATGTATGTTGTATGTAGATAGATGAAAAGTGATAGAGTGGTAGGATATGGGGATTAAAAAATTAAATATTTGTAAATTTAGAAGGTTGAAAGTTATTAAATTTGTTTTACTTGTGATGAAGGTTGGAATAATTTTTTCTTCTCTTTTTGTTTCTTCTTGCACTTTTTAATTCTTCTATTTTTTAATTTGAATTTAGGTTGTATTTGACTTTAATTGTTTATATTAATAAAAATTTACTAACAAGTGGGTTGAGATATAATGTATGAGAAGACTGACTGGCATTGAGGAAGGTTGAGAGGTGAAAGGATGCAAGATGTATTAATGACAGGTGAAGATGAGTATGAGTAGAGAGAATATAGTGCGCTTTGTGCGTTGATGATTGAATAGTGAAATGTATTCGATAGAGTGGGAGAATAGACTAGTGGAGGTTGGAGGTGAGAGAATGATGAGATAGAGTGGTAGTGGTGTATGGGAAAAGAGGTGGTCTGATATATATAATGCATAATATGAAGATAGATCGGGTACAGGATAAATTGTGCTCAGAATGGAGGATTTTCATTCACAATATAGAAGTGATTTAGCACGGAATGGAAAGTTATGTACTATAATTAGAGAATCAGAAATCTGGAATTCCTACTTGCAGAGAAGATTATTGGAGAGAGATGAATTTTAAATTTCTTCAAGTCATGGATACTATGTGAATCTCCAGTAGGATGTTATGCTTTCAAAGCTTAGGTTCATTTCAAATA
>BHFT01018317.1:0-20183 GCA_004320025.1 Laticauda laticaudata
CTTTACTTGTTTTTCTTCTAGTTTGACACCTAGTAGATAACAATACATTTTCTTAATCAACTTGTCTTCCGAGGAATGGACATACTGAGAGTATGTGCAGAGGGCCAGGCTGAAATTAACAAAATGACATTGCAAAGGGGCAGGAAATGGGAGCCAAAAGGACCCAAAGTACTACAAAGCCCATTACACTGTAATCAAAGCATTGTCCTCGACACAAGAGTGGTTCTCAACGTTGGCCACTTTAAGATGGCTGGACTTTAACTTTGTTTCAACAGTTTTGATTATTAAAAATATGCATGTCTATCTATAAGCAGCTCATCCTCAGTCTATGATCACAATTGAGCCCAAAATATATTGGTAAACTATTAGTAAACCTTCCACCAAGATGCACATTTTCAACTTCTTGCTCTATTTTCTCATTTTTTATATGGGATATACAGTACATCTATATTTCTTTTCCCTGTTGGATACCTTGGTCTCTGAAAGATTAGTTTTTATATGGCCTGTTTCACCGTACCATCTGTTTATATTTGCTACAAATCATCTGAGTTTTCAGAGACTTTTATATCCCCAGCATAGAAAAATGCATAAACATTAACATGCCCAACAAACATATCTCTGACATCATCATAAATATTTTCTTATGAACCTTTTAAGCACCCAAGAACACATCAGATAACAGATAATCAGAGTTGGAAGGGACCTTGTAGGTCATCCAGTCCAACCCCCTGCCCAAGCAGGAGTCCCGACACCATTTCTGACAGATGTGAATCCAGTCTCTTCTTGAAAGTCTCAAGTGATGGCGCTCCCACAACTTCCCAAGGCAACTTCTGTTCCATGGGTGGATTGTTCTCCCTGTCAGAAAGTTTCTCCTTATTTCCAGGTTGAATCTCTCCTTGATCAGTTTCCATCCATTGTTCCTTGTCTGGCCTTTGGGTGCCATGGAAAATAGCTTGACCCCCTTCTCCTCTCTGAGGCAGCCCCTCAACTATTGGAAGATGCTCTCTGGTGTCCCCTGGTCCTTCTCCTCCCTAGACCAGCCAGGCCCAGTTCCTGCAACCGTCCATCGTAGGATTTAGCCTCCGGTCCCCTCATCATCCTGGTTGCTCTTCTCTGCACTTTTTCTACAGTCTCAACATCTTTTTTATAATGTGGTGAACAGAACTGGATGCAGTACATCCCTTAACCTTGTTTTACAACTTACTCAGAGTTGAACAACTTGCTTAGTTTTCCATTCTCGTGCATGTTTCCACTTCCATTAAGTGCTTTTCCTGATTCCTCAAAGAACCAAATCACCAGGATGATCAAAGGCCTGGAGATTAAATCATATGAAGAACGGCTGCAGGATCTGGGTATGTCTAGTCTGATGAAAAGAACAATTCGGGGAGACATGATAGCAGTATCCCAGTACTTGAGGGGCTGCCACAAAGAAGAAGGGATCAATGTATTTTCCAAAGCCTCTGAAGGCAGGAGAAGAAGCAGTGGGTGGAAACTAACCAAGGAGTAGAAGCAACCTGGAATGAAGGAGAAACTTCCTAACAATGAGGACAATTAACCAGTGGAACTTCTTGCCACCAGAAATTGTAGGCCCTCCATCACTGGAGGTTTTTAAGAAGAGTCTAGACAGTCACTTTTCTGAAATGGTGTAGGTTCTCCTGCTTGAGCAAGGGGATGGACTAGAAGACCTCCAAGATCCCTTCCAGCTCATTCTATTGTAACTCCCGGAATTCCCCAGCCGGAGTTGCTGTTAGTGAGATGGGCAACAGATAAAGGTAAGAATTCAAAGAGATAAAAATCAAAAAAAGAAAGAAATAAAGTCTTGTATTGTTCACAAGAAAGTCCAGCTGCCTCCTGAAAAAGCACCTTTGGGAAAACCATGGCCTGGATGACTGGGAATCTCTACAGAAAGAGAATTTTAATGAATAAATGTAGATTGCTCTGTTTTACTTTTCTTTGGATCAATTCATTTAAATTCATATTTTAGTTAATAAATAAACATATTAAAAACTAGCACAACAGGAATGTTAGTGTACTTTATTTATTGAATTGTTTTTTTATTTTACTTTATTAATTCCACTAATATATATATTAGGAAAATAAGGGGACGAAATTCTGCCTTTGCCTACCAGCATCCATCGGTATTCACCTGGCTAGCGTCCTGTCAGTGTGTGTGAGAGAGTGGAGGGCTGTTTGGAAACTGAAATGGTATTTGCTGGGTGAGCAAGGAGGAGACAGCAAGGAGCCTGGGTGTGACTCAGCTCAACTGTTCTGTACTAAAGCTGCTTGCTGCTCTGAAAATGAAATTCCTCATTTTCACAACAACAAATTCCTCATTTTCACAACAACAACAACAATAATAATAATAATAATAATAATAGTAATAATAATAATAATTTAGCAAATACTCTAAATGCTCTGAGGGTCATTTGGAAAAATCCTTTCTTAGTGAGCCCCTAGAAGCCAAGAAGAAGATAGGTGCCAAATTTCAGGTTTGTGGCCTTTTACAGTTCTGGAGATTTTGTGAAGATGCGTGAGTGGTAATTTCGCTTTTATATATATATTCAAATGCTCGTGGAATTGAACCATCTGGGATCCAGGGCTAAGACTGCTAACCCTGATTAGGAAACAAGGCCTGCATTTCAGGCCAACTGAGACCGTCAAGTCATCATCTAGGGCAGCCTCATGGAGAGTCGCATGTCAGTAGTCTAGAGCCAAAGAGAGCAAGGTTTCCATGGTCAGGAGATGTGTGATATTTACTTTTATTTATTTTGTTTCTATATCAGACTTCTTAACTCACCCCTCTCGCTCAAGAGAGTGATATCTCTTTCACTCCATTTGTTTTCTTGTGGACTCCCATGGCTGGGATTGGAATGTGGGTAGAGAAGAAGGGATCAAACCAACGATAATAAGAGAAATATTCCAACCTCCCCCCCTTAAAAATCAAACCAAAAACAGCCTTTGTCCAAAAGCAAACAAACAGCCAGGGCAAAAGATTTAAGGAGCAAAACTCAAAGATAACCAGAAACCCTGAGGTGGATGATATCCTGACTGTGATCCATCGATCGATAAGCATCAATAATTCAGAGAGAAGCAATCCATCCAAGCTCTTAAGAAACTTGGTTAAAAATGGATCTCGGCTGTCTCCGTCCAGCCTTTTCTTCCCCCATCAACCACGGAAGACAAAACCAAGAAAAACAGGATAACCGGGCATGGAAACAAATCAAGAATTTATTCTGTGTTTTGTACTCCAAAGTTTTTTTGCCCCCTTCCTGGTGTCCTCTGGAGCTCTCTTCGGATGTAGGCCATGCCTTCACAGGGCGTTCTCAATTTATGACCCTAATGGAGCTTGTTCATCATGGTCTTAAGTCGGAATGGTTGTAAAACTGACCTGATTTTTTTCCCCACCTTTTTTCGGTGAAAGTGCCAAGGTTGTGACGTGAACGAAGGTGCGTGGTTTTGCAGAAAACCGGAAGTTATCACTATTTTCACTGTCATTTTGGAGGTCTTTTAGTCCAGTCCCCTGCCCAAGGAGGAGACCCTATACCATTTCAGACAAGTTGATGTCCAGTCTCCTCTTAAAGTCCTCCAGTGATTTCTGGTGGCAAGCTGTTCCACTGGTTAATTGTCCTCACTCCTTAATTCCTTAATGTTTCTCCTTAATTCCAGGTTGCTTCTCTCCTTGACTGTTTCCTTCCTTGCTATCTGGTGCTTTGGAAAATAAGTTGACTCCTTCATCTTCTTTGTGGCAGCCCCTCAAATACTGGAAGACTACTATCCTGTCGCCCCTAATTCTTCTTTTCTCTAGACTAAAGGAAAAGGTAAGTTCCCCTTGCACATGCGTGCTGCTCGTTTCTGGCTCTAAGGGGCAGTGCTCATCTCCATTACAAAGCCAAAGAAGAGCCAGCGCTGTCCGAAGACGTCTCCGTGGTCATGTGGCCGGCAGGACTAAATGCCTTCGGAGGCACGTGGAACGCTATTCCCTTCCCACCAAAGATGGTCCCGATTTTTCTATTTGCATTTTTTACCTGCTTTCGAACTGCTAGGATGGCAAGAACCTGGGGCAAGGAACGGGAGCTCCGTTACGCGGCGCTGGGAATTCGAACCGCCAAACTGCCGACCTTTTCTGGTCGACAAGCTCAGCGTCTTAGCCACTGAGCCACCGAGCCACCGCATTCTTTAGACTGGTCAAACCCAAATCCTGCAGCTGTTCTTCCTATGTGTGATGACCCAGGGCATGACACAAAAATAACAGAGTCACCAAAGTAAAATAAATTCCCTTTAATGCCTCCAACTTGGCCCCAACGTCCAATTACCCTCGATTAGAGATCAAACTCTTCAAAAAAGCAGTCTACGAAGGGCAGAAATGCAGTCTGAACCCAAAGTAAAGATAATTAGAAACAAAAAAAAAGAACAACAACACAAACCACAGCACGCACAGCAAAGATAATGCATGCTTCACTTCCAGCAAGGAGCCGTGTGCAAACGCCCCACTTTCTCCTGTTCTCCCAGCTGCACCTAATGAAAGGGATCAGGGCCCTTTCCTCCCCCGTAAGCCACATTGCTCCCTTCTCCATTCCTCCCTGTGTGCCCTAGGATGCAGAGGGGGTGGGCCTGGGCCTGCCTCTGAATGCCCAGCCGGACTGTGCTTGTCCCCCGTGTCTTCCCCAGCCACCGGAGCCCCACTCCCACTCCCTGTCAGCTGCTCAATCTGACACCATGTTTCAGTCACCAGGCCTTTGATCACCTTCTCTGCACTTTTTCCAAAGTCTCAACCTCTTTTTTTGTAATTTGTGGTGAGCAAAACTGGACGCAGAATATTCCAGGTGTGGCCTTATTCAGGTTTTATAAAGCAGCACTAATTTCCATTACGTGATTGCAGGGAGCAATCGTTGCAACGTTGAATCCACAGTTGTAAGTGCTCTTCCCAGATGCAGGTCTGTTGTAACTGAGTGCCAAGTTGTAAATCAAGGACAACCTGCGTTGGGCCTATAACTGACACTCTAGATGCCCCATTATTGCTAGAGGGACAGGTAAAGTCCAGGCTGAGAAGCTATGTTGACTTTACAACCTGTGGACTTCAACTCCCAGAAAATCCCAGAATTCTGGGAGTTGAAGTCCACAGGTTGTAAAGTCAACATAGTTGCTCACCCCTGGGCAACAGCTGGGCAGAACCTCATACAATCTGTTGAAGTTTCTCCTCAGGGCAGGAGGGGGAAGGTCAAAGAAGTCCAGATGGCAGCCAGAACGCTTTTTTTAAATAAAAGGAGCTGGGTTTGGATTGCCACGTGGCTGTGAGCAGCCATCTTGACTTTTTTGCCCTCCCCTCCCTAAGGACACATTTATGACAATGACGTTCCGTGTCACCAACTCTTGTTTTCCAGGGACTTTCTCCCCTCCCCCCCGATACTCACCAGGATAACACACACCACAGTGCCCGAACTTTTGTCCATTAAAGGATTGATTAAGACTGCAAACAACAGAGAAAAAAGGGAGAAAAAAATGAATTAAATTGTAACCAAAAGAGAGAAACTGACACTATTCAGCCCTAGGCAACTGTCAATGACCATGATTGGAGATCAGAAATTCCGTTGTTGGAATAGAATAACAGAGTGGAAAGGGACCCTGGAGGTCTTCTAGCCCAACCCTCTGCCTAGGCAGGAAACCCTACACCACTTCAGACAAAGGGTTATCCAACATCTTCTTAAAAACTTCCAGTGTTGGAGTGTTCACAATTTCTGGAGGCAAAGTTGTTCCACTGATTAATTGTTTTAACTGTCAGGAATTTTATCCTTAATTCCAAGTTGCTTCTCTCCCTGGTGAGTTTCCATCTGTTGCTTCTTGTCCTGCCCTCTGGTGCTTTGGAGTATAGCTTGACTCCCTCTTCTTTGGGGCAGCCCCTGAGATATTGGAATACTGCTATTATATCTGTTATCTCTGTTGTTACATCCTCTAACCCCCACTCCTTTAACCTCAAACTAGCCACCATTGACCTCACCCCATTCCTAAGAGGTCTGTAAGGGGCGTGCATCAGCGCATCATCATGCCTACCGCTCCTATTGTCCCCATTTATCTGTACTTATTTCCTGTATTCTTACCCATGTTTATTCTTATAACTATCATCTTGTAAGCGATTGACAAGTCAAATAAATAAATAAAATAAAAGAAGGAAGGAAGGAAGGAAAGAAGGAAGGAAGGCGGAAGGAAGGAGAACAGGGAAGAGGAAGGAAGGAAGGAAGGAAGGAAGGAAGGAAAAGAATGTAGGGAGGAGAGAAAAAAAGGAGGGAGCAGGAGGAAGGAAGGAAGGAAGGAAGGAAGGAAGGAAGGAAAGGAAGGGAGAGAATACCCATTCCTATGAGGCATGTAAGGGGCATGCATAAGGGCACCATCCCTGTCCGATTGTCCCCATTTATTCATACCTATTTCCTGTATTCTTACTTGTGTTTATACTTATACCTATTATCTTGTACGCAATTGACAAATCACAGAAATAAATAAAATAAGAAATAAAAGAAGGAAAGAAGGAAAGAAGGAAGGCGAACAGGAAAGGGAAAGGAAGAAAGAAGAGAAAAGAATGGAGGGAGGAGAGAAAAAAGGGAGGGAGGGGCAGGAAGGAAGGAAAGAAGGAAGGAAGGAGAACAGGGAAGGGGAAGAAAGGAAGGAAGGAAAAGAATGTAGGGAGGAGAGAAAAAAAGGAGGGAGCAGGAGGAAGGAAGGAAAGGAAAGGAAAGGGGAGAATACCCATTCCCACGAAGTCTGTAAGGGGCGTGCATAAGCGCACCATCGTGCCTACCATCCCTGTAATACAGTCTCCATTTATTCGTACCTATTTCCTGTATTTTTACTCATGTTTATACTGATACCTATTATCTTGTAAGCGATTGACAAATCAAATCAATAAAACAAAATAAATTCCACCTGGTTCAGTTCCAAGCTGGGAGAAAGACTCTGGAAACAACATGGAGACTGATTGGAAAGAACAACTCTGCTTACGAACCGAACCACAGCATGGAGTTCTGGGGCAGCTGACGAAATGGCTGCACAGGTGGGTGGATCTTTAGAGTTTCCGAAACTTTGAAGGTTGAGATTTGTCTATTGTGGCTCAGTGGCTTTCGTCCTGTGTTGGAGCTTGGGTAAGGGGCTGCCGGTTCTAATCCTACCACCCTGCCTTGGTTAGCTGTCAAACTTTGCTGCAAGGGGTTTCGAAATATCCTTGCCTTGAGCGGGTTTCTGCCTCCTTTGTATTTGCTTTGCTTATGACTGGAGCCATCCAGACAGTTGTCTTCCTCGTTCAATAAACTCTTAATCTCTTTCACTGCTGGCATCTGCTATGGGCTATTAAGAAAGGCTGGGGCCTGCTTTCTGCCTTTAAAAACACGTTTCTCCATTTCTCCTTGAGGGAAATGTAATATTCTGCCTGTTTAATATTTCCCAAAATATTTCATTCTTCTAGGAAAGGGGGGGCGCTTCCCACAAAAGTAATGGGGTGTGTGTGTGTGTGTGTGCTGAGATGGCAATGCCTCGCAGCCAGATTTCTGCAGAAATGAGTTACCGGCGTTGGTTTGAATCCCTGCCCACCGTACGACATCGCTACTGCGAGACTTTTAAATAAATCCATTTAAGAGAAATGTCTCTGTGCAACGCTTAACATTTCATTCCTGTGTCTCGCATATCTTACTTCTCTTCGGGCTGTCGAGTTGTCGCAATCGCTTGACAAATTGCTATTAGAGAAGAGAACAGAAAGCCGATTTGATACGTAGGTCGGGGGTTGTTTTTTCTTTCTTTCTTTCTTTCTTTCTTTTTCTTTCTTCCAGTTTTTCTAAAGAGGAAGAATAATTCCTCGCCTGGGTAGCAATTGGTACAGGCGCTGCTATTGTTTCTGACAGATGTGATTACGGCTCTTCATTAAAAAAAAGATCCCCGCTATTTGCACGAGTGCCGTAGAGCTGAATCATGGCTAATGAGCTGACTTAGCCGCGAACGCGGGTAACGCTCCCATGTTTTAGTCAAAAGGAGGGGAAAAGAGCATGTTGGCAGGGAAGAATTGTTTTTGTCGGACTTGGGTATGAAGAGGCCGAGTGGCGCTGTTCCCCAGAGGAGGATGAGATGTTTTGAAGCAGTCAACCTGAGCTTATGGCATTCGTGAAAAACAGCAGTGCCTAAATGGAGTCTCCAGGCGACGGGCTGAGAGAACGATCCATCAGAATAGAGCTGGAAGGGACCTTGGGGGTCATCTAGTCCAACCCCCTGCTCAAGCAGGAGACCTGATACCATTTCAGACAAAGGGTTGTCCAGTCTCTTCTTGAAACCTTCAAGAAGATGGAGCAGCCACAACTTCTGGAGGCAATTTGTGTCCCACTGTTTGATTGTTCTCATTGTCTCCTTAGTTCTAAGGTTGCTTCTCGGGTGGAATACAGAATAGCAGAGTTGGAAGAGACCTTGGAGGTCATCTAGTCCAACCCCTGCAAGACCAGGAGACCCTAAACCAGTGATGGTAAACTTTTTTGTTGTGGGGTGCCAAGAGCATGTGTGCGTGCCGTCACCCACAATGCAATGCAATCTTCCCCCTGCGCATGCGTGTACAACACTGCCGCCCTGCCCCCTTACCTGCACTGTGCATGCGTGCGCCTCCCAGCTGATTTTCAGCCCGTTTGAGGCCGTTTTTGCCCTCCTGGAGGTTCGAGGGAAGCCTCTGCAACCTTTGGAGGCTGAAAAACAGGCCTATTTCGGCTCTTCCGGTATTTCCAGAAGGCCCATTTTTCGGCCTCCTAGGCTGCAGAGGCTTTCCTCAAGCCCCTGCGAGGCCTCAAACAGGCCAAAAACCAGCTGGGAGGCGCACGCACGCGCAGCGCAGGTAAGTTTGACTGGGGCTCACATTCCGGCACAAATGGCTCTGCATCTCATCTGTGGCACACGTGGCATAGGTTCACCATCACAGCCCTATGCTATTCCAGATGGCTGTCCAGTCGCTTCTTAAAAGCCTCCAGTGATGAAGCACCCACAACTTCTGGTGGCAAGCAGTTCCACTGGTTAGTTGTCTTCACTATCAGGAAACTCCTCCTTAGTTCCAGGTTGCTTCTACTCCTTGATTAATTTCCTTCCATTGTTTCTTGTCCTGTCTTCAGGGGCTTTGGAGAATAAGTTGACCCCCCTCTTCTTTGGAGTAGCCCCTCAAATGTTGGAGTACTGCTTTCATGACCCCCCCCCCAGCCCTTCTTTTCTCTGGACTGGCCAGATACATAACAAACAAAGAAAGATGCTCTCCATGCACCCTCAGAGACCAGATCTGGGAAAGATTTGCTATCAAGTGGAGCAAAAATCTAGCTTTAAAATCAATTTTATACAGTATATATTGGGCTTTGTAAGCGTTAAGTGAATAACAGATCCATGTTACTAACCTAACAGCTGCAATGATTCCCTTCACAACTGCAGCGGGAAAGGTAGAAAAAAAATGGGTCCAAATTCGCTCAGCTGATGTCTCACTTAGTAACGTAAATTTTTGGTTCATAAGTCGAGGACTCGTGCTTCCTTGTCAGTCCAGGGCCACTTCCCCCTCTGTGTTTGCTGGCTGCTCGAATGCTCCTGGCCTGCCATCCACACCGCGGCACGATCCTGTCACCAGGCGCCCCCTCCTCCTGTCCTCCCAGCTCCTGATGGCTTCCTGATGGCCTCGTTGTCAGACGTGGGGACCCACCGCTGTGCCACAGACGTCTTTCCGCCTCTCTCTCTCTCTCTCTCCCACCCCACGGATTCAGGGCTGAGGTTCATCAGCCACCTACCGTCCCCTTGGCATTAGCATTTTCCCTTGAAGAAAATTGCGCACAGGAAGGGCGCATCATGTCCCAGTGTGCCACCGGAGGCAAAGCAGAGTGTGCAGAAGAAAACAACAGGACTTTGGGGCTCAGGGGGTTGGACTAGATAGAAGACCTCCAAGGTCCCTCTGTTATTCTGCAGTTCTCCTACTCTGTTATTCCTGACAACTATCTCTCTCAGCAGTGGGAATTTCAGCTGTGGTTCTAAGTCGAGGACCACCTGTACTGCGTGAAGGAAAGAAGAGCTGATTGCCACTGGTAACATGCAGGATGTGTTCCCACTTTGGATTATTCTTGGGTTAGGTCCCCCCCCCCCAAACACCCCTGTTTCCATTGTTGGATTCTGTGGCCTCCAATCCCTTGGAGAAAAACTTCTGAGCACCAGACATGACAGCCTGGTGCTCTCCATCTTAAAGGAGATGGAGACCCTTTTTTTAAAATTACTTTTTTGGCATGCAATGCCAGTGGAGTGATAGATGAAGGTCTTCCATCAGGCCCCTATTGATTACTTTCTGCACAGCTGGTAGCTAAGCAACCAGAATATTACATTGCTTTCTTGGCATAAGATAGTCCACAAGGCCTGTTGACTGGAAGCTGCCCCTCCCTCCCCCCTCTCTGGGGGTGGTCTTCGTTCAGTAAGACCCTTGTTCTGAAAGTCCATTATAGTCTTAACAGTCTTTACATCAAGGCCAAAAAGGCGAAAGCTATTCCTGGAAGCCTGGCCCTAGGAGAGACATCGGCCATCAACACGCACAGAGAGAGAAACAACATCTACACACCTTTCAAAAGACAGAAGCAAATAGCTGAAAAGGAACGAAAAACACCTTATTCCCCACAATCAGCACCCAGATAAGCAGAGATGAACAGCAGAACAAGAATCAAGCAGTGAACAGCTGCCTAATCAAAGAACAAGGAAGGCTACTTGTCCGGTGGGACAAGACATGGGTACCAGGCGTCCCCGAAAATAAGACCCTGTCTTATATTGTGCTGTCCCAGCCAGTCTATGGGAGTTGGATAGTTACTTAGGAATTGTGAGCTGCCCCCTTAAGGGAAAGCGTCATGGTAAATGTAGTTAAAGGTATCCTGGCAAATGTAGTTCATCTCACGCAGCTCCATCTGTAATCCTGACTGGTCACTGAATTGACCCTTGGTGGGTTAAGGGAGTTTTCCTCATTCTTTGTCTGAACTCTCTACCTCATGGCATCTAGGCTATTCGTGCGATAGACATTAACTACTACCACATCATGGGAGCATCCTTCTTTCGCCTCACTACGAGCCAAAAGGTTCATGAGGACGTGCAGCAGTAAATAACCAATACGTTTACACTGGACAAGGCAGATATACAAAGGAAATTGGTCATTAAAGAAAGAAACTTCATCATAAAGTGTGAGTTCATGAAGCTACTTCCCTGAGCCAGTACCGTAAATGAACTATGGTTATGGAAGCTTGTCGCTCGATTATCTTTCTGCATCTGCACAGCTATTAATCTAGCTCTGTGCAAGAGACAGGACATATGTGTATTTTTTGGGCCACCAAAAAAGGCTCCAGGTCTTATTTTGGAGAATGTCCTCCATTGACTAACCTCACTTGCGTGCATCGCCCCCGGCCTCCTTTTCCCTGTCCGAGGCTTCAGGATTACTTTCTCCTTCTTCTGCAGCCGGCAAGGCTTCCCTGAAGGCCTCTGCGGCCCATAAAGACCTCTGGATCGATCCTGAGCTTTGGTCTTCAGCTCCAGAGGCCTTCAGGAGAGCCCGCGCCTATGCCTGCCACACAGAAGAAATGGGCTTGGCCAGGCAGGTGTCTGGGGTGTGCGAGGCCTGGCTACACCTGTCCAAAGGTAAGTTAGTAGGGCAGCTCCACCCACCCCCACCCCCACCCTAGTTTAATTTTTATCCGTTCCCCCCTGGAGTGGGTGGGATCTCCATTAGGGCTTATTTTTGGGGTAGGGCTTATATTGGGCACACGTGGAAAAATCAAGCTAGGACTTACTTTCAGGGTAGGTCGTATTTTGGGGGAAAAGAGGGTTTCCAAACAGAAAGCAAAGGCGGAAGTTCCTTCTCTGAGCTGGTGGGCTGGTTTCCAAACGTCTCATTACCAGGCGAGGTGACATCTTCAGCAGAGTTTAGGGGAGGCCTGTGTCAGTGTTTTTCTGCTTGCAAGGGGTTTGTGTGGCCTTGTGATGGGGAGATCAGATGAGGATCTTATCAGGTCAGGGGTCTTCATCAGATCCATCACCTTACCCGACACGACCGGGGGGAGGTGTGTGTGTGTGGACTGCGACCAGTTCCCATCGGTTCAGCAAACCGGTTGTTCATTTTTACATCTGGTTTGCTGAACTGGTAGTTGCAACGACTGGCCGGCCCCGCCCAGCACGCCCCTCCCCTCCCAGGAGTCTCCACATGGCCTGTTTTGGATTCCAGGCAGGTGCAGGGCCTGCACAGAGGTTTGGGGAGGGTGAAAAACGGGCTCCAGAGGCCAGGAACGGGCCCATTTCCAGCCTCCAGAGAGCCTCCGGAGCCTGGGGAGGGCAAACCCCCCCCCCCCCCNACCCCCCCCCCCCCGCTATGGTGCAGGAGGCCAACTTGGCCATGCCCACTATGGCCACAGCCACCCAGCCACTGGGCAGAGAACCAGTTGCTGAATTTTTTGAAGCCTAGCCCTGGACATGACCCTCACCTGATGTGACCTCCCCATCACTAGACCGACTGTCTTAATATAAGTGCTTTACATAATGTCCATTATATTATAATATAATGTTCATATTAAGAAAACTCAACTATGTTGCCCTCCCCCCAAGTAACATGGATTTAACATGTCTGAAACCAGCAATAACATACTAATGACTCAAATTACATGTATGGGTCGTGATAGAACATGTCCCCCCCCCCCCCANNNNCCCCCCCCGAACTGGATGGAAACTAACCAAGAAGAGAAGCAACTGAGAAAGTAGGAGGAACTTCCTAACAGTGAGGACAATTAACCAGTAGAACTGCTGGCCACTAGAAGTTGTAGGTGCTTCATCACTGGAGGCTTTTAAGAAAAGACTGGACAGCCACATGTCTGAACTGAACAACAACCCCAACATAGATATGGAAATTCATCTTAAAAGCTCTATCTTGACATGCGCCATGAATAAAGGGACTCATTAAAATAAAACTAAAAAACCTAGAAGGAAGGCAGCATTGAAAAAGTAATAATCCAATTCCTGTTCAGAAATTCAACTGAATGAACTTGGTGAGGCTGCAGAAAACATCTGGGCTAAATTAAGCAGCCAGGAAACAAATATAAATGCACTGTTGTCAGAGTCTACTAAGAGAAGAAGGGGAGGAGGATGCATTTCGGGAGTAAATTACAGACCTTTAAAAAAAAGAAAGAAGAGTAATGAAGTTGGATGAGCAGGGGATTTTAATTAGCCCAACATCTGTTCAGAGGCTGGAGGTTTCTGCTATCTTTGATTAGCTATTAAGCCATCCCAAGGAAGTGGAAGAGAGGGAAAGTGGAGGAAAGAAGAATAAAATTATGTTCTCTAAGGGAGGGATCTCCAATCTTTGCTGGTTGGGGGATTCTGGGAGTTGAAGTCCTCCAGGCTTAAAGTTGCCAAGGTGGGAGACCCCTGAGCTCGGTCGGTTTTCTTGCAGTGGTTTCGTGACCCACCTAGATGACCTCATCAGTGTTAAAATGGGATGGGGTTGGTGGAGAGTGTTCTGACGTAGGCTTCCCCCAACAGCACGAAGCCGAGTCATCTTCCCGATAAAAAACCCTTTTATTTAGTTTACAGTGAGTTCCTCCCCAGCAAAGTCCCGGCCAACAAGTCTTTCAAGATATCTCACAATCACAGACCTTTACCAGGCTTGGAGAGCTGCCAGGCCAATACTTTCCAAACGCCAGTCTGTAGCAGATAATACTTCGCAAGAAGACAGGAACAAATCTTCACCCTAATGAATTGAACTAATTTTCTCCTGCGAACCCCACTCCCCTTTCGCTCTTCTTTTATTCCCTATGGGAGGGGCCATTCACCATCCACCTGTGGCTTTACACCCGAATTGAACCTTGTTCCTTAGTTGTTCCCTTCTCCTGGCAGCTCTGCACATGCACACACTGGGAACAGGCTCCAGCTGTTCTTCTTCCCCACCGATCTCCGACTCCGAAGGCAGCTGATAACCGTCGGACAGCCCTGGCCCCATATCTTCCTCTGATGCAGAGCCCTCATCCGAGCCTTCCCCAGACTCCAGGACTGGCCAATGTTCCTCCCCAACCTCCTCACTGTCCGAATCTGGCACCAGCTCCACTGGTCACTGGTGGGCCACAACAGAGAGGAAGGAGAAGGAGGACTGTGGGATCCTTGGTTCTCTCTATGCTTGGCTGTTTTCTTGCAGATGTTTCGTGACCCAACTAGGGAACATCATCAGAGCTAGAAGGGGGCAGGAGGAGGGGGAGGACTGTGGAGTCCTGATGCTCTCTTTGTACTTGGCTCTTTTCTTGCAGATGTTTTATTACCCAACTAGGTAATTATTCTTCTTCTTCTTCTTCTTCTTCTTCTTCTTCTTCTTCTTCTTTCGCTCTCTCTACTGTTGATTTTGTACGTATGCTGTGTGTGCTATGGGGCTATTTGTCGGTGTATTCAGATTTGTTAGGTGTGCTACTAGACGTATATTATATGCGCTTCATATTATGTTCTTGTCTTATATCTAGACAGGTAGTGCTCACGTGTAGCAGACTCTGGCGAGTTCAGAGGGTTGGTCGCTGATCTACTCCTCTGTGCTTACGTCTCTCCTCGTCTTCCGCTTTTCTTCTTCCTTCGCGTTCTGTACGTGGATGAAGTAGGATGCTAAGAATGCCCTTGTATGTATGCTATCAGTTCACTGATCAGTCTTCTTTCCCAGGAATCCAAGACTATTCGTCGGAGGTGGACTTCAACTAATAGGATCGAAGTCACAACGAACTTGGACTGTTAGTACTAGGGGCAGGTTGGAACCTGCCATGGGATTTGAAGTGATATAGCGAGGTACTTCTCTCGCTACGGCGCGGTCTTGATCTCCTCGCTGTCACTCCACGCTCGACCACAGTGGTATCTGTCTTACTTTGCGGTCGCGCGTGTCGAGGGTGGACCTAAAGTGGCTACTGGCTATGGTGATGCTGAGCATTGAAGGCGTCTCATTCTGGTACTCTGATGCCTGTTTGAAGTGGAGTATCTTTGTAGGGCACGTTAGTGGCGTCGATTTGATGGGTTTTCAACCTCGTCGTTGCGTACTACTATGTCGTCCTGGTCCGCGGTATAAGAGTGAGAGTCTTCTGTTTTCTTCCTCCTCTGACTAATCGGGTTACGCGCTAGGTCTGTTGTTGCAGGACTCCAACTCATCGCGCCCTAACAGAGGGTACTGCTCAGTTCGGTCCGTATGGGAAAGTGATTGAACATTGAGCAATTAGGCTTCAGTCTGGTTTGTGAAAGGGTTGCGGTTGTGTCTGTCATTGCACTCACGATACGCCACAGTATTCTGCGGACATTGGATGCTGCCTTCACCTCGCGGATGAGCGCAGACTATGTAAGGATTGCGGTGACTGCTGCCTCAGGTAAGCAAAGATTTGGGCTCGCTGATGTACTTCTGGTCTTGCGGGATTGGCTGTGTGTAATCAAGGCGTGAGTTGGATAGATGCTTCTGCTGGCTGTGTCTACTAGATTGCGTGGTCTTACGCGCGTCGAGTGCCTGCCTGTATCGGGGCGAAAGTGGGGTCTATATGTCAGGTGCTGTGATCGGCATCCGTGTGTAGCGTTGTGTGGTGTTAGCTATCTTTTCTTCTTTCCTTTTTCTTCCTTTTCTTCGCTTTCTTTCTTCTTTCTTTTTTTTTTACTTTTTTCTTCTTTCTCCTCCTCCTCCCTCCTCCTCTCCTCCCTCCTCCTCCTCCTCGTCCTCCTCCTCCTCCTCCTCCTCCCCTATCAACTATGCGGTCCTTGTGCTCAACCAAAAAACTGTGGTTCTGGGGTAGATGTTTTTATTACCAAACTGGTAGTGTCATTAGTGTTAGACAAGAGCGGGGTTGTGGGAGAAGCGAAAAGATGATTTTGGAGTCCCCAGTGCTCTCTGAACTTGGTAGACTCATCCCTATAGCCTTGTCTGTTGTGGCCTGTCGATCTCTGGCTCCTCCAGCATCCGAATCCAAAGAGAAGGAGGAGAGGAGGTGTGGGAGTCAGAGTCAGCACCAGGGCAACCTGGGAGCTCCGAGCAGGAAGAAAGGAATAAAGCGAGAAAGAGAGAGAGAGAGAGAGAGAGAGGAAGAGCCTGGGCCCATCCGTCAGCCGCTCAGATGGAGAGGCAACAGCCCCCAGGTCTGGGGTGGCTGATAAGGAAGAGGAGGAAACGGCTGGCCCAGTCCCTGATGCACAGAAGGCCAGAGGAGAGGAGAGCAAGTGGAAATCTATAGGCCGGTCCTCAGGTCGGAAGAGCCAAGCGAAGCCCCTCCCCAGCTCTGGGGATAAAAGGACGGGGCAGAGATGAATAGGGGTGGCAGACAACTCTTCATCTCCTGGACAGACGGACTTGTTTGCCTGCGGCGAGAGAGAAACTTTTTGCCAGGGTTGCCGTGCTCTATGAAAAGGAATCTTTTTGAGTTCACTCAGAGGGTTTTGCCATATTTGGGGAGCTGGGTCAGAACACTGTCTTGGAGTAGCCAGGACCCCATTTTATTCTGCAACCACAGGCCCTGGGCGTGTGGAGGGGACCAGCCCCCCTTCCTCCTTCTCTTTTCCTCCGAAATGCACACAAACCTGCACAGGTACCTGGCTTCCCCTCTTTCAACTGGCGCCGCTTCCAGCCCAGTGTGTGTGTGTTGTGTGTGTGTGTGTGGTTTGCAAGGGAGAGGCCTTCCATTTGGCACAGCGTGCCACCCCCAGCAAACGTCTGCTACTCTTTGCTGTAAGTCCGCGCTCTCTCTGCAGCCGCAAAGGCTCATTGAAGCAGCCGGAACGGTGCCTTTGCCTGCAGGACCGCGGAGGGCAGGGCGGGGCATTCGAGCAGCCTCATTCTTAGGGGTCACCTGAGAAGCAGCAGTGGGGGGGGGGGGAAAGGCGCGCTTGGCTGCAGGCATCCAGATGAGGGGGTGAATTGGGGTTCCAAGCAGGAGCCGTGGCCCCCCTTTCCCCTCTGGGCAACGGGACCCTCCCAGCGGTTTGGGCTCCCCGGTGTTGGGTGGGGGAAGCAGCCAGTTCAGGGTCAGTTTCGTGGGTCAGGACAGCAGAACAAGAACAAAACAACAGAACAGAACAGAATAGCAGAGCAGAAGAACAGCAGAATAATAGAAGGACAAGAACAGAACAGGGGAACAGAAGAGCAGAACCGCAGTTTCCTTTCTTCCTTCTTTTTCTTTCTTTCCTTCTCTTTCCTTCCCTCCTTCCTTCCTTCCTTCCTTCCTGCCTGCCTGCCTGCCAAGCTTTCTTTTCTCCCTCCCTCCCTTCTTTCTATCCTCCCCTCTTTTTCCTTCCTTTCCTTCTCTTTCCTCCCTTTCCATCCTCTCTCTTCCTCCCCATTTCCTCTCTTCTTGTCAGAGACAAGAGAAATTTCATTTTGCTGCCCATCTGATCCAGCCAGTGGTTTTCGTGGAGGGGGAGGTCTGGCAGGAGTGGGGGGCTGGTGGGAGGGAGGAAGAGTGAGGCAGCCATGGATACAGGGTGGGACACAGGTGGAAATCCAACAGGTAGATGGTGCAAGGAAGGCAGAGAAGGCTGTGGGGCAGGGAAGCCCCTCCCCTTTTCACAGTCCCCAGCCCCCTCCTGTGCCAGGTACTTAGCACTTCCAGAAAAACCAGGCAAATGGCATTACACAGTCTCTGCCCTCTGCAAAGCTCTATTTCCGGAGGGCTCCGAAACACAAATCTGTAACCTCCAGTGTAAATGGCTTATACATAATTGGGACTCTTAATTTATCCCTTGTAAGAGGAGGGAGAAAGAGAGCAGGGAAGTGAAAGACATAGTGGGTGAAAGAGAAAGAGAAAGAAGGCAACTGGACCTTCTTGGTTTTTCTCTGAAGACGTTTCGCTTCTCCTCCGAGAAGCTTCTTCAGCTCTGACTTGGATGGCGGGGAAGGGAAGGATTGATACCCNAGTGGTGCAAATGGGTGGGGAGCCTTCTTGGCTGCAGGATGTTTTCTGGCCTCTGTCCCTTCACACCCATTTGCACCACTCAGGTGACTCTGAGGACACAGATAAACCTCCAAGTGGCCTCAGCGACCCTCTAACAAGGATGCAAATGACCAGCTGTCTGCAAGGAGTAATAAATCTTTCCCTTCCCCACCATTCAAGTCAGAGCTGAAGAAGCTTCTTGGAGGAGAAGTAAAATGTCTTCAAAGGAAAAAAACAAGGAAGTCCAGTTGCCTCTTGAGAAAAAAGGAACCTTTGGGAGAACCAGGACCTGGATGGCTGAGAATCTCCATAGACATCCACTGCATTGTTTATTCGGTGAGGAAGAGGAGAGGCTCAGGAGCAGAGATGACTGGCAAGCCAATGAGGCTTGGCCTGCCTTCAAAAACAATCACATCTAATAATCATAGAGTTGGAAGGGGCCTTGGAGGTCTTCTAGTCCAGCCCCCTGCTAAGCAGGAAACTCTATCGATACCATTTCAGACAAATGGTTGACCAATCTCTTCTTAAAAACTTCCAGTCATGAAGCAACCAGAACTTCTGGTGGCAGGCAGTTCCACTGGTTCATTGTCCTCCCTGCCAGGAAGTTTCTCCTCAGTTCCCGGTTGCTTCTCTCCTTGATGAGTTTCCATCCGTTGCTTCCTGTCCTGCCTTCAGGGGCTTTGGAGAAGAGGTCGACCCCCTTTTTCCTCTTTCCCCTCAAAATATTGGAATATTGTTTTCACTGTCACCTTTCCTCCTTCTTTTCATTAAACCAGACAGACCTAATTCCTGCAAACCAACTTTCCCTTCTTGAGAGCAACAAAATAACAGAATAACACTGGAGGTCTTCTAGACCAACCCCTTGCTCAAGTAGCAGACCCTAGACCAGAGGTCTCCAACCTTGGCCACTTTAAGACTTGTGGACTTCAGCTCTGCTGGCTGAGGAATTCTGGGAGTTGAAGTCCACAAGTCTTAAAGCAGCCAAGGCTGGAGACCCCTGACTTAGAGATGGCCCCCTTCTGGTCTCTCCCAACTCTATCATTCCTGGCTGGCTGGGGAATTCTGGGGGTTGAAGTCCACAAGTCTTAAAGTGGCCAAGGTTGCCTAGACCATTTCAGGCAGATGCTCGTCCAATCTCTTCTTTTAACACCTCCAGTGATGAGGCACCCACAACCTCAAGTGGCACGTCGTTCCATGGACGGATTGCTCTCATTGTCAAGAAATTCCTCCTTAGTTCCAGCTGGATTTGTCCATAATGATCTTACCACGCGTCAATCAAAAATTCCAAATTAAAAAAAAAATTCCTTGAGATTTTTTAATGAGCATCCTGCAGGTGGGTGGGGCTTCCATCTCATCCTTCAGGCCTCCATTTTGACTGCACCTGTGAAGACTCACCTGGTCCCAGGGCTGTCAGTCAAACGTCCCAATAAACCTGGAGCCACAGTTCACATTAATGTAGTTTTTACATGTAAGAATGCGACCACGGGGGGCCTTTAATGTTACTTGCACATCTGCAGCCATATTACTTTGATTTTCCTTTGTTTTTTATAACCCGATGTTTTATTTTTATTCTTATTTATTTTGCTACTAAGAATAAAATGTACCACCCGCGCAGGCAGAAAATATATCTCTTGATTTAGGTAATCCCACCAACAGGAGCTGATTTGGCTTTGTCCATTTATAAACCCGGGGCTAAATTTTTATCCGTTCTCGCCTGCCCAGCACTCTAACAACAATGCCAAAAGCAGAGATATTATGCATGCATTTCTCTCTCTCTCATGAAAGAGCATTAATCTTCAGGGTAACAACACATGCTAACCCTTTTATTGTCATTCTGTTTTGACATATGGTCGGAGCAATCCTGTCTTAACATATGGCGGAAATAAAGGACATTTGATGGACGGATCGTTCGTAACTCTTGAAGAGATCCTATCCGCTTAGAATCCAAGGGCTGGGAGGGACCTTGGAGGTCTTCTAGACCAACCCCCAGATCATGTAGGAAACCATGCACCATTTCAGACAAATGCTTGTCCAATCTCTTCCTAAAAGACCTCTAATGATGAAGCACCACAACTCTGTCTGTCTGTCTGTCTATCTATTGATTGATCAACTGACCAACCAATGGATCTACCTACCTACCCATCCACCTCTTTCTATATCTATCTATCAAGCTACCTACCTACCTAACCATCCATATCTATCTATCTATCTATCTATCTATCTATCTATCTATCTATCTATCTATCTATCTATCTATCTATC
>BHFT01018320.1:0-25065 GCA_004320025.1 Laticauda laticaudata
TGTGAATTGCGCGCCTAATTTCTCAGATTCAGAATTCTTTGGTTGCTACCACTTCACTTTCAGTAAGAGATGTCTTTCCTCTAAACTAAAGAGTCTAAGTATTTCTTTCCTGGATTTTGAATGGAGCTCTGCCTGACACTACCAGTGTACCTCACTGATTCCAACGACTATTAGACCTGTCTTTGCTTCCAACCTAATTGTGGTAAAGTTTAACAGATTTATCATCCTGGTGGTTGCTGATGGGTACATAGAAGAACATACTTCAACACTGACTGGGCTAAGGGCAGCTTAAGGCTGGTCTGCTCACAGGTTGGGGATGAGATGAAAAAAGACATCACAGTGATACCAAAAAATGTTGCCAAGAGTTTGATTTAAGTGCTGGTGGAGACACAGCTTATGTAGATACTTACAGGTGACCTTCTAAATACTATTCTATCATTAAACAAGAAGTTGAACTCTCCTAACAACAAATATTTGTCTATTTAAATCCATTTTTCAGAACAGTAGCTTTATTTTATATAACAATTATTTATTTTGTTTTTGTTCATATTTTTTATTAATTTCCTTTTGGAAAAGAATATTAAAATTGCAACTGACCCATGAGGGGGTCAACCAAACAACAGTTCAGCCTACCAAATTGGAATATTGGAATATTTTTTATTGGCCAAGTGTGATTTGAAACACAAGGAATTTGTCTCCAGTGAATAAACTCTCAGTGAGCATAGAAACAACAATGGGGCTATTCATAAATCATAAGCTACACTCATAAATTATAAGTTACAAACCAGTGATAAATCATAAGATACAATTAGAAGTTAAGTGTTAAAGATGAGAAGGATAACAGCAATACAGCCCTACTACATGAGTAAATATCTTTAGGCTTAAGGCAGTGCTTTGGGAGTTAGTTGCTTGGAAGAGTGATGGAAAGGTGGTGGTGTCTTTGTGTCTAGTTGTTTTGGCATGCAATGCCCTGTTGTGGAGTCCTGAGAGGGGAAGTTTATGACTAGAATGTGAGAAGTCTGTGGATATTTTCACAGCCCACTTTCTGGCTCATGCCAGGCATGCTGATTACAATTTTTTTTTCTGCAGACCTAACTATCTGTTAAAGTTTGTACCTGTCCTGTTGATTGCTGTGCAAACCAGACAATTCTAGAAGAACAAATGAAAGTCTCAATTAAATACAATACTTTTCATCAGCTGTCCTGATTTCAGAGCTTCCCCTACTTTGTTTGGCTGTTCTGAAGAGGCTTGATTCAGTCTGCGAGGAAAACTTTAATTAGCCTTTCTTTGTACCATTGTCCCTCAGCTTGTCTGTTTGGAAACATACATGACTACTATTATACAAAAGATAATTCCAGGCATCTTATAGTCTGATGCCCGGATGATTTAAAAAAAAATTAAATAAGTTCTTTCATTGAAAACCTGAAATAATGTTGAATTACCCTTGACAAGTAAGTTAATTAGAATCAGTGCTAGTTGACCCAGTGAGAAAGGGCTTTAGCTCTTAGGAGAGATAAAGATAAGATAAATTTTAATGAGATCATATAAAAGGTCTAGTCATATTTAGTATCCCAATAAAGCTGGAAAACGACCATATAGTAATGAAATGATCCCGAATGAAATATTTCGTCTACTCTCTGACTGCTCAGGAATGTGGAAGACTTGGGAGAGAGATTTTGAATCCTTGCTGAGCGACTGATTGGCCTTGGAGAGTGATGTGGATCAATGCTATCCATCATCTTTGCTAGAATTTGCACGTGCTGCCTCACTGTTGCTTTCAAGAGTATAGCATGCATTATGCTTCAATATTGATTTGGATGTTTCTATGTCTGCCTGCATGCCTGTCTGTTTGTCTGTCTTTCTATCTAACCATCTATCCATCTATCATCTCTCTTTCTAAATTTCATTCCCATTGCCCCTAAGGAGCAGCCATAAGTATCGTGCAAAGCTTTTTCACTCAAAACCCTTGAGACCAAATTGTGACAGAATAGTTCCCCTATGTTGTCCTGTATAAGGGGTGTGTTGTAAAAATAAAAAAAAGGGATAAACTCATGAATATCAACACTGGAAGAAAACATAAACATGTTTTATACAAATATAATTAAAATATCGAAAAGAGCTCAGTTTTATCACATATATGTCACATATGTGAGGGATGGATGGATAAATCATCTTCCTTTTTTGCTCTTTTTTTGTAGACTCTAGATGGCAGTGTCACTTTAGCAAACTTGCAGATAAATCAACCGAGGGTAGGAGGAATAAACTGACAGCCAACAATTGTGGTACCCTATTGTTGAGATCCATCAAAACAAAGAATGAACAGGAGCAGCCTACTGCCTATGGCCACTTCAGACTGGTGTGGTGAGTATGATCCCTCCCCCATGTCCTCTTGCCCTGTCAATCTTGTCCTTTTTCTCTTCATAGGAAAGAGGTGGACACCATTTTCAACTACTGATGTATAGGCAGCTCCCTAAAGCTATTAAGAGGGGTGGGGAAGCTGCTTAGGTTTTGAGCACAGGTTTCATACTCCTTCAAAATACTGCACTTTCATGGAGTTTTGAAAAAGGACTACACCTAAATTAAAATCGGCCCGTTCACCACTTGTTCAGCAGGTTGGGGGAGCTGGTGCAATAAAATGGGAGAACTGTCTCTCAGAATTGCCTCTTTCACCATGGAGTCACTGGGTTTTAAGACAGTCAGCTCTCTGTTTTACCATGTTACTACACCATTCTGCCCAATTGCTATTTGGCAATCATCTTTTCAACCAGCATTAGACCAGTGATAAAGCAAGGGAAGTCATTCTCTCAAAACATGCAACCTCTGTGCGTTGGCCATCCCACCATGCTCACTTTATTGTGTAGTTGTCCCACCCCATTAGAGAGCTGGTGGGATTTCAACATAATTGTATTTGGAAATGTGTTGGAGTGTATTAGTAGCTCGGGTTGGTAGTTAGGACTGCTGGTTTGAGCTCCGAGCTTGGCAATTTGGTGGCAAACATTCCATCACCATTTGAGGAGACATCAAAACATGCGTTTTGAATGCTCGTCTGTCAGAACACAGGTCTTTAAACACCTTTTTATTCGTCTGAATGTTGTTTGTTCAGATATTTATGACTCATGGTCTGATTTTGGACTGTAATAATTAGTATTTTATCATAGACAATGTTGATAGAGGCAGTCTCCCACTGTGATGGATGCAGTAAAAGGAGATTATTAGTATTATTAGTATACATGGCAAGCATTGGCTCAACTGAAGGGGCAGTCCTTTCTCCGCAAAGTAGCCAATCCGCTGCTGACATTAGCCTGCAAAAAAACCCTGAAATGCTTTAGCCCAAATGCAGGGCAGCATTCAAGGCAACCCAGAGTGCAATTCAGAAATGGAAGACAGACATGCACTCTTGAGTTCCATTATCTAATAGTCCCAGTAATGATCGCTATGTGCTTAATGGTTCTTAAATCTCTGGATCACTAATCAGAACATAAGCAGACCAATCAAAGGTTGCCTTTCTTGGTAAATTGTAATAAATTACAACACTACAACATCAACATTTGAAATATGGAACAAATACAATTTTAGCAGTTTTTAACTTGTTTCACCTGTGGCTACATCAATTAAATAGACCACAGATGTCACATTTGACATCTGTATTAACATAAGTTAATGATAGTTATGATTATGAGGATCATCATGCTTGAAGCCCTAGAAAGAGTGCAGGAAGAAGAAAAATGATAAAGAGTCTGGAGGATAAATTGTACAATGCCAATTGCTAAGGAACTAGGCATGTTTAACCTAATGTAGAGAAGATTCAGGAGAGACATGATAGATACCTTCCAATACATGAAGGCTTGTCATAGGGAAGAGGGCACTGATTTATTTTCCATAGCACCCTGAGGGCAGGACAAGAAGCAATAGGTGGAAGCTCTTCAGAGGGAGATTCAACCTGGAAACAAGGGATTACCTGACAGTGAGAACAATTAATCAAAGGAGCAGCTTGCCTCACAGAGTTGCAGGGACTCCATTGCTAGAGGTTTCAAGAACAGATTGGACAACCGTTTGTCTCAGTTGATAGAAGAACTCCTGCCTTGAACAGAAGATTGGACCTAGAACACCCACAAGGTTCCTTCCAGCCAGCCCTAAGATTCTATGAATTATTATTTGCAGTTTAATGACTTAGTTTTAATTTAATCGTTTTAAAAGACCAGTCTCTAAAGTCTAAGCAAAATTACTTTATTGAAAGATTTGAGCTTTCAGAGATAATTCTTTCTGTTTATAGAACTGTGGGCTACAAACTGAAGAATAACAACTGGGTTCTGCAAAGAAATGAAATGAAGCTGGAAAGAAAAGCCAGCTGGGCAAATGAGCACTTGCTGGCACTTGCTGGGGCAGCTGAAGCTGCCTGAGTCATGGCAAGCAGCTTCTCACAGGCATGTAGCTCTGGGACTGCTTGTCACTTTACAAGGCAGGTGGGCAGGGGGCCAAAACTCTCAAGACGGGAAAGATAGAGTTGGGTGTGGAGAGTTGGAAGCAATCCCTTTTCTTACTGAGTTTCTGGGCTGGGAGGGAGAACGTTTGGAATAATTTGGACTGAAACGGCTACCTGCAATTCCTGATTAACAACCACAACAAAGAATGATGGGATTGCTGCTGTTAAGGTGGCATGGTCACTTGATGTCTCGCTTTATGACATACCAACTTAAAATGGCAATCCCAGTCCCAATTGTGGTCATATGTTGAGGAATACCTGTATTATTTTGTGTAAAAATCCATGGATCAGAACATGCAACAAAAACCTTAAGAAAGGGGCAGAAATGAACAAGACTTCCTAAACTTGCACAAAAGGGGGGGGAAACATATAAGAAACTATCAAGCAGGGAGAGAAATCATCTCTAAGAAATCCACCAGATTTTAAATGTGATTTCTGTGAAGAAATTGGCTGCACATCCTCTCCCTCAATGGATTACTGCACATTCAGCTTTCACTGTTTTCAAAGAAGTTCTATCTCACAGTTTAAAACACCATAAACTTACTGACCCTTGACCCAAACCAACATAAATCTATTCATAGGTCTAGTTGTCCAGTCTTGGCAGTTCTCATATAAGCAATCTTCTTCCTTGTTTTCCTTTCCTTTAGCATTCTGATTGTAAAGTCTTCTTCTGGCTTCCATTCTTTTCTCCTTTCCCAGGTAAAGCATCCACAATCCTATCCAGTGCTTGGAAGTTCAGGGAATACATCTAAAAATTAATAGTGGTAAAAGAAATTGTAGTTACAATCCTGGCTCTTGTTTTAGTAACAACTTTATCAGTCATTCTTCAGGGAAAAAGAGTAATTACAAAGAAACCATACTATGTCCACATCATTTGGAGATGACAGAGAACTTCTGCTGGAGCTAGAGCTAACACTGAAGTGCCATAGTGCTTATACACACCCCAATCACATTTACCCACTGGGTAATTGAGTTGGTAGCAGATGGTCAAAAGGCAGGACCTTGGCCACAAAGGAGAGGGATTTTAATCACATTGTACCTTGATGATTTGGTTTCCCACCTATTTTGAAAAGAAAGATAGGCAAGAACAGCAAAAAAAGGGTGGTGGATATGACTTACCCTTCGTCTCAGGTAGACCAAAGCTATAATGGAGAGGAAGGCAACAAGAAAAAATAGTAACAGGCCAAATATTGTCTCAGTTGGTACAGAGGGCAAGCTGGCAAGCTGGGCACTGGCTGCAAGACAAGAGTATATTAAATAAATCAGACTGGGGGGGGGGGAACAGAGTGGATCAANTAAATAAATCAGACTGGGGGGGGGGGAACAGAGTGGATCAAAAACTGATAAACACAAAAATCCATCTTAGCTTAGTATTTGCATATTGTATCACATGGCAAATCAATTATCTGAACTCAATTATTTGTAGTAAAATGGCAGCTACTGGATGAGATGTAAACAATGCTATTCAGAACTGGATTGCATACATTTTGTAGTCAGCAAATTAAGATTATACTGGTGAGAGCAAGGTTGTTTTTTAATTTGATGGGAATGGTCACAATGTTTTGTTGGACAAAACAAAATACAGAAGTACCATATATATCCAGATAAAAGTTGTGTCCTGTTTATTTAGCAACAAGTCTCACTATGTTACATAGGAATATATTCCTGATTATAGAATTGTACTTTTTGCTTTTGTGGCTCTTAGGATCCTCCTTCTTTCCAAATCAACTGCAATTAGTGACTTGATTTGAAAAAATAAGGTACAAATAACATAAATGCTCCACTGTGTAAACTAAGAGAATAAGATAGAAATCTCAGTCACGGCTACCTTAATAGCTTTATCACTACTGCTGTGCTCTTTGATGCCCTCAAATGCAAACTGGAGTTATTGATCACTAAAGGCTGCCTAGAGAACTAGGTCATTTTGGAACAGTCAGTGAATTGATCAAAATCAAAGGTCTGGTTGCACTCCAGGTATCCTTTAGGCCTACTTTGGTTGCCTTTATGAGTGCGGAGAGACTGATTAATTCTTCTGGGCCTCTGAAACTTTCAGTCCCTTTAACCACTGCACTTTTCTGAGTGGACGTCTGAATTTTATGACACCACCATTCCAATCTAGGAAGCCCACAGCTTTACTCTGAGGCGCCACAAGGTTTTAGCCTGGCTGTGCTTTTCAATCTCTTGTGTAAAATTTTTAAGTGAGATCACCCAGAGACTTGAAACGCTATGCAACTAATAATCAAGATGCCAACGACTCCTTCTTAGGTTGAAAGCAAGGGCGACAATTTAGGACAAATTGACTTGAACAAATTGAATTGAAGAGACTGTGTAACAAGCTATGGGTTGAACCCAGTAGATTGGATATCTCAGCGGTGGGTGGTTAATCTGTTGAATAAATTGAACGCAATGTCAGTCCCAAGTCACTTTGGGGGGGCCTGTAGTTGGAACCGTCCGATTGCGTGTGACACTTATTCCCCTCAATAAAAACAAAAGCTTCGTTGGGGTTTGAGGCGGAGTAATTGGATCGCTTAATTTTAACAAGGCCATCGTCATCTCTACTCTCAGGCCAGTAGATGCTGCTGATTTGCAACTCCCAATAGTTTTATCCAGGCTGGCCAGTGCAGTTCGGTACCTTTGAAGGCGGGGAGTCGAGCTCCGATTTCCAAGGCGACATAATTGTTCCCCTCCCCCCGCCCGCCATTCCCCGCCTGAAAAGGAAACGAGCTCAGGATTTCTCCCCCTTCGCCTTCGCGCGGGGGCCTTTGTTCTCCCAAAGCCCGAGCACGAAGCGGGTGAGGGGAGAACAAGGGAACGGCGGCGCTGCTCCTCAGCCCTCTTCCCGGCTCTCCTTTGTTCAGCGAGACGAAGGAGCGTCGAAGAAATCGGCAGCGGCCCCGCCCGGCGTATGTTGGGAAGGCGCCAGGGCCCAGTCAGCGCTGAGGCGATGTGGCTCCAGCCCGCTACCCCATCCTGGCCCCGCTTCGCTCCTCCCTTTGGGGCGAGCAGCGAGGGAAGCTGCAGCGGTTGTTTCCGCTCCTCTCATCCGCGGCTCCCGCAAGTGAAAGAGCCGAGGCGAGGCTTGTGGCTGCAGGAGCCGCGGCCTCTCCCTCTCTCTTCTCCCTTTTCCACCGGTGGCCGGGCGCGTAAAGCGGAGGCCCAGGCCTCCACCAGCGCCGGACGGCATCGCTCGCCCTCCTGAGTCACCTGCTGAGGCGACGGCTTTGCTTGGCCGGGTTGGGGGGAAAAGGCTCCGAGCTTTGTTTCGGAGAAAGGTTGCGAACCGAGCACCGGGGGAGGGAGGGAGGGAGCGAGGGATGACATCAGCGGTTCGTGGCTGGAACCCGTCCCGGTCACGTTCCCCCTTGAAGAAGCGGCTGCCAGCCCAGCAACATTTGGAAATCTCACGGGGCTCAGGGCGGGGAGGCTGCCCTCGTGTCGTCCGGGTCAGACGACTGCAGGACGTTAAGATCCGAACCTGCTTCTTCTGGGGGTAACCGGGAAACTCTGCTCATCCAAAAGCGGGCGGGGGGGGGGAGGAAGACTTCACACTGGGAACTGGGCGAGGGGATCGTGTGCGCGGGGGCCGCTGCGCTGCGTCCTTGTTTGTTTGCAAGCCCGGCTTGTGGGCTTGCTTGCCTTCAAAGCCCGGGTCTCTGGTTCTCCGGAGGAATTACGGAGTCGCTCATCTACACCTCGATCGCTGCCTGGTTTGGTTCTGCAACCCAACAGGCCAGGCGCAGACTTCAGAGGATAATTATAGGGACTGCAGAAAAAACCATGACGACCAACCCGCCTTCAATCGAGGACCTGTATTCTGCGCGAGTCAAAAATATTCACAGACCCCTCACATCCCGGACATAAACTGTTGCAACGCCTACCCTCAAAACGACGCTATAAGAGCACCGCACACCCGGAACAACTAGGCACAAAGACCGTTTTTTCCCCAAAGCCTCTGCTAAACAAATAATTCCCTCAACACTGCCCAACTATTTGCAAAGTCTGCACTACTATTACTGTTAATCCTCTCATGGGTCCTTATCGCCCATCCCCTCCCACTTGTGACTGTAGGGCTGTAACTTTGTCGCTTGTATCCTCACGATTTATACTGACTGTTTCCCAGTATGATTTGATTATTGTAACTTATGACTATCCTTAAGTGTTGCACCTTATGATTCTTGATGGATGTATTTTTTTCTTTTATGTACACTGAGAGCATTTGCACCAAGACACATTCCTTGTGTGTCCAATCCCACTTGGCCAATAGAGATTTCTATTCTATTTGTGCTTTTCTCTGGTTTCTGAGCTTCATAGGAGATCTTTCAATCTTTTTGCTATCTGAAAATGAGGGTAGCTGGTAGGGAGACGTGGGGGTTACTTTTGAATGCTCTTTCCAAACAACTTCTTGGGATGCATGAGACCAGAAGAAGTTGCTGTTTTCTCCAAGCTTCTGTGAAGCTGGTCCCGTGCTGAAGTTTTTACTCTCTTGTCAAGCATAAACATGTGAGCTGTTGTGATCCATGTAATTTAGAGTGAAATAGGCATTTCTGCAATTAAAGAAACAAAGAATACCTGCAGTTTCCAGGTGATACTGCACCGATCCCAGCTTCCCCTCTGGACCGTGGGCGCTGCATTCCCAGATGCCGGCATCCCTCGATGACACCTGGTGGAATTCCTGGATTGGGCCCCATTTCACGGGCCGACTGGAATCAGACTGAGAGCTGTTGCTGGATTCCAAGTCCAGCCGCTTCCATTGAAAATGCTCTTTTCCTGTGTAGTAGCTGAGGTTACAGATGAGGACCAAGTGAGAACCTTCAGGAATTCTTGGCCCAACAGGGCTGGAAATGACTGAAAGAAAGCAAGGAAACAGAAATCACTAATCCCCTCTCCCTCTCACCTTCCTCCTACAGCATGAAGTTAAATTACTCAAACTGCAACACTGAGACCTATGGGTCTATGTAAAGAATTATTCTATGATGTATGATTCCCATACTCAACAACCCTAAGTTAGACTGAGGAAGAATGACGAGTCTAAAAGTCATAAAATAAGCTTCTATAACCAGGGGTAGGATTCAAATGTTTTAACAATCTGTTCTGTGGGTGTGGCTTAGGTGATTGGCGTGGCTTGGTGGTCATGTGACTGGGTGGACATGGCAGGTGATCATGTTATTGGCATGGCTCAATATCACATGCAACAGTCGTAAGTGTGAAAAATGGTCATAAGTCACTTTTTTCAGTGCCATTGTAACTTTGAATGATCACTCCACACAAGCAAAGTAAACAGCAAAGGAGGGGGAAAAAACTCTAGAAAAGTTTCTGAGACAGGAAGTCTATTCCTGCCAAGAATGTAATAAGGATTAACAGGCAGTTTCTGTAAGCAACACCAGAATGTTTCCTTCCCACCTTCCTTACAGGATTAGGCCAGTAATTTCTTCTAACAACCGGTTCTCCAAACCGCTTAGAATGTTAACCAGTTCTAGCGAATAGGTGCAAACTAGTAGAATCCCACCCCTGTCTATACCTAAGAATAGATTTGAACCTGGGTCTCTTCAGGCCTAGCCCAACTTTGTAGCTACTACACTACACTGGCTGTCTGAATTTAGTTTCAGGTTGTTCACCCTATCTGGTTTAATATCACTTTCTTCCTTGATGATACAGAGTAGAAGTATGCTGGATGTCATCAGCATACTGGTGAAACTCTCCAACTCCTGCCAGCAACTGGGCCGCACAAACAAGCGAAGCCCCATCCATAGGATGCAGGCAACACACAAAACCACATACCCTCTGGTCCATGGGAAAACCTTTCTCCATGGAACTGGTTCCTGGTGCCCAAAAGGTTGGGGACCACTGCTCTAGACAATACCATGAACCTTCCCAATAATATGAACATTTCCAACATCCTAGGAGGCAAGTGGAACCCTGTGGGACTCATTCATCCATTTTATGAATGGCCATTATTTTGATGTCTGTAATTTTCTTTAATTCCTCTTGGATTTCTATAGTTATTATATTGTTCAACTTTCTTTTCTTCCTAACATTTTTCCTGCAAGTGCAGGACGTGCTTTTTTTTTTTTTAAATTGATTAAAAGAAGTGCTTAGAATGCAGTTTTGCAGGCTAACTCTGCCCACAGTCTGGAGTTTGATCCTGACGAGACTCGAGGTTGACTCAACTTTCCATCCTTCTGAAGTCGATAAAATGAGGACCCAGATTGTTGGGTGCAATATGCTGATTCTGTAAACCATCCATAGAGTGCTATAAAGCACTGTGGGGTGGTATATAAGTCTAAGCACTATTGTTATTGCTATGCATTGGTTGTGCAAGAAATGGACGGATTGGCTTGTCCCTTGACCCTGGCTGGCTGAGAAAGAATGACTGGCAGCCCAAAGTCACCCAGATGGCTTTCATTCCTAAAGCAAAACTAGAACTCACAGTCTCCTGTGTGAACTCTCTTTCTCAACTCCTTCCTCAAAACCCATTTTCCCAGAAGCAGAAAAAAAAAATCAAGCCAGGCAAACATTTAAAAAAGTAGTAATGTTTCTAGTAAAAGTAACTAGAAAACTGGAATCATAGGTATTAACTTCTACAGAACTGAAAGCTCTTAAGTGCAAAGGAGAGGGTAAGGCAAGAATTTAGAAGTGTGTGAAAACAACCCACCACCAGGCTCAGTACCACCAAATATGTCAGAGTTTCCATTCATTGCGGTTGAGTCTCAGATAAATAATCATAGAATATCAACCTGGGATTTTTTTTCTCTGGATAAACAATCCTTCCTGTCCGTCCCCCCCCCTCCCAGTTCAGTTGTGTCTGATTCTCAGAAATAGCCTGGATAAGTTTCTTGGCAAGGTTTTTCAGAAGTGGTTTGCCATTGCCTCCTTCCTAGGGCTGAGACAAAATGATTGGCCCAAAGCCGCTGAACCGGCTTCTGCCAAAGATAGGATTAGAACTCACAGTTGGAAGGGACCTTGTAGGTCATCTAGCCCAACCCCCCCACCCAAGCGGGAGAGCCTACACTATTTCTGAGAAGTGGCAGTCCAATCTCTTCTTGAAAGTCTCAAGTGATGGCGCTCCCACAACTTCCGAGGGCAATTTCTGTTCCATGGGCTGATTGTTCTCACTTCAGAAAGTTTCTCCCTTATTTCCAGGTTAAATCTCTCCTTGTTCAGTTTCCATCCATTATTTCTTGTCTGGCCTACAGGCACTTTAGAAAATAGCTTGACCCCTTCCTCCCTGTGGCAGCCCCTCAAATTTTATTTTGTCATGTCATAATGTATATAGGCAACAAAGTAATGTATTGCCCATAGACTCCAAAACTGTTTGTTAACATCAATAAATCCAACTATCGAAAATGATTATACCTTAAAAAAGAATATTGTCATGTGATTCATTTAATGGATTAATAAAGGATATGTATTGCTATATTATTATGTATCTGTTGTTGTTTTTAATCTTTGGATACCTGCATTTGAGCATAATTGGTTTCCCTCCATAACTATGTATTTTATTTTATGCATTAAAATACATCTTTCTGAGAAGAACTGTAGGTCTCACTCAACTCTCCATGAGAGAAAAAGGTGAAGACGTTTGTTCTATAACTATTCTGACAGAGTTTAAGTCTACAAGTCTTTTGATCTGCTTGCCTCACCTGTTACTCTCTAAATACATTGGCCATCGATTCCATCTTTCCAGATAGTCTGGTTAATAGCTGGGAATGATAGGAGACATCCTATTCAATTATCCTGAAGTGGTAAGTATTCTGGGGTTCTTTCAGGGCCCTGGGAGGTAGGTTGGATTATGTTTTCCCTAACTTTCAGGGGAAATCCCTTAAGAGAAGAATGGCCCTGCTACAAGTTTGTTCCTCACCTGCCATCACTGCCAGGGTGACATTCTGAATTATAGTAACGCCTTGGATGGTGATCTTGCAGAGATATTGGCCTGCATCATTTAATCCAACAGTTGGGAGATGAAGAGTGAAATCTTGATGGTTTTCATAACTGGGAGTGGGCTTGGCCTTCAGTTCTCTCCCTGCCATGTATCCCCATTGGATGGCCAGCCCTGAAATTCCATATTTCCTAGGATTGGAATTCAGGACACAGGGCAAATGAGCATCAGATCCAGCTGCTGTATAGATGACAGAGGGGGCTTGCTCAGTAAATCCTACAGAGGAGATAATAAAAACAACACACATTTTAAAGTGGTGGGATACCAGAAGGTGCAAAAATGAGTGAAAGCTAGAATTCAGTGCACAATGGTCTTTCTGACTCATTCAAGCACACTAAGAAAGAGAGAGAAATAAGCATGTTTTTACTGATGCTGGTTCTCCCCACCCGCCCAAGGAGAAGAAATGTGAGAAAAGGGAAGATGAGATGAGAAGATGGATCTCACCTATAACTTGCAAGTTGTATCTGACTGCAATTATCTCTCCATCTGCAAAGGTAAGTTGGCAAACCCAGTGCCCAGTGTCACTACTGACTGATTCAGTGATAAGTAGGGTTTGGCCCATAGGATGAAGCCTGTAGGAGGTGCGAACGAGGACATTTCTGTGGAACCAAAGGATGTTGGTAGGATTTCCTGGGTGGCTGGAGTTGCAGTTTAGGCTGACCGATTCAGACTCAGTTAAAGGACGAGAAGGGTGAGCAGTGACTGTTAAGAAAAGGAAAATGGTGTAGTAATATTCATAGACACTTTGATCCCTAGCCTATGGGACTATTGATATATTGATTGTCAGGCACTCTACCAGCCCAGTTTTGATACTGTTAAATGGATAGCTCTTACAGGAAAAAAAATGCTGAAAATAACAAGGTAAAAATGGTGGGGACTTTCATGTTCTTCATAGTCTTCGTTGCCTGACTGCTTCTGTTCAATGGGAGACATGAATCATTTTGAAATGTTGAATCCCATAGATGCATGCAGCTTCACAATTGCTGTTTGCTTAGCATCCAAGGATTCTTAGCATCCAAGGATCCAAGCTTTTAAAGGTTTCCAGCCAGATCCAGATTCAGGTCCAGATCCTGTAAGAGTCTCCATTCCTCTCTGAGAGGGTTACTTTTATCTTTGAGCAACTATCCCATCCACCTACCTGACACCACACCAAGCTCCACCAAGCAGTGCCAGTCCTCTTTCCCATGTCTCACTCGTGCCTCATAGGTTCCTGCGTCTTCCTTCAGCAAAGGCTTAATCTGGAGTGAAAAATTCCCCTTAAGAAAGCCAGTGTCCCAGACAGTTACCCGGTGCATCATGGAATGGGCCAGACTCTTAAGCCCACTGGGCTTCACCTCGAGCACCAAATGACGTTTCATGGAAGAACTGGTCACAAAGAAAAAAGGAAAGGGAAGTGGGGAAAGGAAAAAGTGGAACATAAAACAGAAGTGCCGCTAATCCAGTCGGCCCTCCATTCCAAACTAAATAAAATGGGGTCATTTTGTCTTACCTGCCTCCATGCCGCACCCAGTAAACCTCTAATCCTTTGTACAGATGCCTCAAGTTGTCTTTCACTGTCTGGGGACTCAGGTAGCAAGGAAGGGTCACACGTGTGCCTTCCTCACCCCACACCCTGTACTTCTCTCCTGTTAAATAAAGGTATATTTCTGGCTGCAGGAAGATTATTGATCCAACGCAAAACAAAAGGCATGAAAATAACTCAGCTCTGAGCCCAAACAAGATAAAGGAGTCTGAAAGAAGACTCGGGAGGGGACAATCTGTGTTTGGCTTTAAAACATGGAAGCCGTAGCTAGATAATAGCATATTAGGCAACAAGGGCTCAAATGCATGGAACTGATACAAAACAATTAATGCAGATTTTCTTTCCCCTCCTCCCCTGTCCTCATAGTAAAGAAATAATTCTACCTGCCCTATCTTACCATTGGTCACCTGTTGAATAAAAGCAAGAGTGCAGAAAAGCAGGACTAGAGTCATCCTGACATCCGAGAGAAAGGTGAGTCCTCCAGCCCCCTCACCCCTCGCCAATTGGACTGGCTTTGAAAGGGGGTGGTGGATTGACCTGGTTTGCACAAGAGATTCAGACAAAGGTAGGAAAGATGAATTTCTGATCAAAGGACACTAAAGGTTGCCCTTATATTGCAGATGGGCTATTGGTTTCCTGATTGCATTGAAGTGAACGTCACAGACGAGAAATTAGCCCCAATTTTTTTTTTTAAAGCAAAAAAAAAACATATGCAGGAAGGCAGAATGGTTTTGAAAGCACTCTTCAATGGAAACTGTTTCTTTCTCATTCTCTCTGCTGGTTAATGATCACAATAACATTTTTCTTTCTCTTTCAGTCCACTCATTAACTATTGTTTTTGCTTGCAGTGGAAAATATATAAGGGCTAATTTCTCAGGAAGTACCCTTGGTGTATCTTTCTTTGAAGTGTTGAAGTTTTCCCCTTTCTGATATTTTTATTCTTGATTTTCTTTGAAGTAATAAAAATAGTAATATCTGGAGACATCAGAAGAAAAAAGAAAGAACTGAAGAACATCACAAAATACAATGACCTGCACGTAGAAGTAGAATGACTGTGGCAAAAGAAAGCAAACATAGTACCAATAATAACCGGTGCCTTGGGTGCAACCCTAAAAAAACTGGAGCAGCCCTTGAAAACCATTGGCATTGACAAAATCACCATCAGTGAATTGCAGAAGGCAGCTTTACTCAGAACAGCTCACATTCTGCGACAATATCTTTTAACACCATCAACCATAGCAACATCTGATTATCCCAAGTCCTTTGAAAAAACTTGATAGGTGAATATAAATGCCAAATCCAGTCTAAACATCTGGCTGACTGTGTAATGAACTGTAATTCATGATGTTCAAAGTGCTTCATAAGCATAGATCTTAGTTAACACACAAAGACAGATCCCCAAATTTGCTTCCCATAGCAAGGGGCAAATGGAGTCCCTCCAATTGAAGTGGCCTTAAGTGTTCCCAAAATTGGTTTCAAAGGAACCAATTTGATTTAAAGCTGGTAGATAAACAAGCATTGTCTTACTAGTTCACCTATACATTTTCCTCAACACCAAAGAGGACGTTTGATCCAGGAAAAAAAAGTTGATATTTTTCATAAGTTATACACGATTTATCCCACTTCTTTCTGCATTTATCACAAGGAATCAATTGCATTGATCCCACTTTGATGGAGCAGGGCTCAGAAGGAATGGCCAGGAAATAACTGTGTTTATGCCACCTCTTCCTAGTCCAGGATACTTTTGCCCATTGACAGAATAACCCTGTGCCAATAACCAATTTATCAAAACCTGTTCATTTGTTCATTGTGCAAACATGATTGAACATTCAGAGAATTATTCCTCAAAAAGGAGTTTCTTTTCTGGCTATTTTGGAATGTGTATCAGAGAGGAGGAACTTATTGTATAAAAATACTTACATGGTCATCTTTTTCTTTTTTGCTCAACAAAATTTTGCAGGATCATCAGCATCTATGTTTTTTCTTGAGCCATGAAGGCCAAATACTAACACTGATCTGGAGACAGAAAGGAACTATGTATTTTCTTTGGCCATTTGTATAAACAGTGCTGTTTACAGTGACGTTCATAGGAAATATTGGAGCCTTATGAGAAGGCCCCGAGGCCATTCCCAGAAAAGAAAACAGAAAAACAGAAATGTAGAATAGAGGAGTTTGTATTTTATCAGAAAATGGTTGCTAGGGTAAATTCTCTGAACTGCCTATGGGCTGAATAAGAGGCTAGGATGTTTATGATAGAACATAAGGGGGAAGGAAATCTGAAGGGGAGTTCTGTATAAATCCATTTGAATGTGAGTTGAACTTTCTATATAATTGTGGATTTTGCCTTATTAAAGCCTGAGGAGGTGGGTGATGCCAATGCGTAGATATTCCAAAATGCCCAGGGAAGGATATAGATGTACAACCAAACTAAAAATGATTTAATATTGCCACAGGGTAAATTTCTATTGTTATATAACATAATTGAATGATTGCTTAAGCCCCTGTCACACTGCACCAATGGATACAAAGAGGATGTAAAACGGACAAAAAAGCTTGCCATCCGTTGGTTAATGCGATGTACTCACTCTCTCCGTTTTCGGCTCCTACTTCTAATCCAGCATACCGGAGATTATTGACCTTCATCACGCTCAGAAATTTGCTATTTGAGCTGCTCAAAACTTTTTGCGCAGAAAATGTATCCAATTACGTTCTGCATCCGCTATGCATGCTATCCGGCTCACTTGCATCCGTTCGCATCCTTGCCTCTATATTCGTCTATGGCGATCTGTTCCGCTGCGACGACGCAATGCATCCTGCGCGAGACGCAGAGGGAGAAGCGGAACGTGATGCAGAACGGAATTGCAGAGGGATGGTAGCAGAATGAGGTGCCAAAGCAGAAACAAAGTGTGTTAAACGGAAAAACGTTTGCAAGAGGGGACCTATCCGATATTAGATGTCTACAGGAGAGCCTAGAGGATGCCTAGAGGATGCCTATGCAGTGATGCAAAGTGGACACCTATATCTGCCTATAATAGGCCGGACAACCGTGATTCACTTTCAGACCATACAGCCCAGCTAGCCATGAACCTCTGGCAGCCTTCATCTGACTCTTCTCTTCCCACAGCATTCCAGTCATGTCACCGTGGATCGTAACACAAGTCCATTTTGGGCACCACCATTCTTCTTCGCAGACAGTGCGGAAACAGCATGTACAGGCTCTTGAAACACTCTACTACTGGGAAGAAAAGGAGCGCAGCGAGACGCGTCTGGGTCCGAAAGTATGGACGGTGAGAAGACAGAGTATGGATGTACAACAAGCATGATGGGTGCAGACTCAGGAACGAATACACTCGGGCTTCCAAACTTCATAGTAGCCCGCAGCTCATGCTGTTGACGAAGTTGTGCACAGCTGACAACAGGTTGGACCAAGGCAAACACCAACTCCGGCCAGCCTGCGAAACTGGCTCGAGGTGGCAATCATCTGTGCACCTGGCCTCAAGGCACCATTCATACAGAGGCATGCAGTACGGGGTGGAGCCAAAGGTGCCACAGCAACACCATCAGGCATTGTGTGGTCAGAGAAGTTGGCGCAGCTATCATCGAAGAATATGGAGGAGCTCCTCAAGTGCCCTCCACTGATGAAGGATGAAGAAAGTTGCAGAAAGCAGTGGTAAACAGAGGTGGAACTTTCCCATACACCGTTGAGCCATAGATGGGAAGCACGTGGCCGTGCAAGCACCAACCCAAGTCAGGTCCACTTATTTCTAACTACAAGGGCTTCTTCAGCATCAGTCCTCTTGCATGGTGATGCTGACTACAAGTTCATGTAGATCGATGCTTCAGGCAGCGGCTCATGTTCAGATGCCCAGGTAATACAATGCCAGTGACACTCAAGGAGGGCTGGGAACGCAACCTCATATGGGCTTTCCAGATCAACCCTGCCCAAGACACGCAAGATTGCCCTACTTCATAGTGGGGGATGACGCCTTTCCCCTCAGAACTACTCATGAAGCCCTACACTCAGATGCCTCAGCCCTGAAGAGAAGGAACTTCAACTACAGGCTGTCAGGTAAGGCGGGTGGTGAGAGAACGCCTTTGGCATCCTGGCACAGGTTTCCAGGTATTCTCCACCACATGCAGCAGTCGCCCAGAGACAGTGAGGAGGAATCAGTGGAAGCTTGCTGCATCCTGCACAATCTCATGCGCACACGCCTACCGGTCTTGCAGAACAGGCTCGTGGACCTCCAAAAGGCAATGGGGACATGGAGCCTGGGAATGGAGACAAGGCGAAACCTATATGGACACTAGGATGTGCAAGCCCGAACAGAGCCTCACATAGGGAAGAGCAGCGCACTCCTGAGACAACTGGTGCAACTCCCAGCTGGAGCAGTGGAGTGGCAAGACAGGATGATAGAGATTAATGGATGCTTCCTTCAGCCTGTCTCATCACACAGATGAGATGTTGCCATGTATGTTGGGTGTGGGCCTACATGAACAGGGCGTTTAATAAAGAGTTGTGTTTGTGTTGACATGTGTGGATGATTATTACATTATTTATGATAATAAAGGGCATATAGGTGTGGCACCAGGGAGGGTGGACCGATACAGTCCCACTGTGCTTGCACTGGAGGCTTATCTATCCACTGCTATCCCTTTACCCATCCCACAGCCATTACCCATTCCCACAGGTATCCCATCCCATGCTGCATCTTGCTATCTACACACAAGCATGCAAAGGCTTAACCAATTCTAAAAGTTTCCACCAAGACATTTATTAAAAAAGAAATGAAGCAATGTGTAAATCAAGATAAACTTTATTGAACAACAAGCTGTAAAACAAAAATGACCCAAGTCAAGTTCCAAATAAAGTCCACAGGTAGCCAGCTACCCAGTTCTGGACTCTTATTGGTCATCGGAAGGTGCCCAGTCTCAGGGGTGATAGGGTCCAGGTGCTGTGGAGGTGGTGGTTCTGGATGCTGGTTCTGTATCGTCATTGGGTCTGGCCCCGAGAGGACAATACAGGGGACGGTGTGTTGAGGAAGCTCTCAGACAGCTGGCTCAGACCGTGATGCTGAGAGGTCCTTCCTCCCTGCATGGGGTGTCAGCCCAGTACTGGATGAGAGATGTACTCGAGGCCGGGCTTGGCTGTGGGGTGGAGGAAAAGAGTAGTGTAGTGGGGCTGTCTGGTTGCAGCTGGTGCGAGGACTGGTGTCGGTGGCATCGCGTCGTTGGTGGCATCATTGTCGTGGGCAGAGTCGGTGGATCAGTGACAGTGGAACGGTGTTGTCGATGAACTCTGGCTGACTGGGAAGAGGTTGCTGCCTTGCTGCTCGACTCCCTGGTAGTCGTAGCCCTGGTAGGTCTGAGGGCTGTGGGAAGCATTGGAATGGGAGGGACATCAACCTGGGATGGAGGTATGAAGGACAGACACTGAGTGGGTGGAGCAGTTCTCTGGAATCTGGAGGTGTGAATCAACTCGGTGATCGTCCTTACCCCTGGCACTGGGGTTCTCCAATGTTTCCTGAGGTCTGAGTTGAGCATAGGTGAGGAAGGGCGTGCGTTGGAGGAGAGGAGTACGGTGCTGACGCAGCTGAGAGAGGACAGAATCTAATGCTGGCGCGATGGTGTCCCTGATACTCCAGCAGGAAGTGTGGCCTCTGCCCTCCTGCTGTCTGGCTTCTCTCCTTTCTGTGGAGTGGAGCTTGGGGGTGTGTGGCATGCGGCTATGAACTGTGGTGACGTCGATTTCTCTTTCTCCACCGCACGCAGGAGTCCTCCATCAGCGCCTTGCCATGCGTACAACAGCTGTCCGTGGGTTCCCACCATGGTTCCGTGCCACAGTAAACTCGTGGAGTACAGGGATGCGACTCTGCTCGGCTGGAAGAGTACCTGGGTCTCGAGCAGGCTGCCGGAGTGAGAGAGGAGTAGAAACAGAGGGGCTCCTGGTGCTCCTTCGGTGGCGGATCTGACCCTCAGCAGGAAACAGCACACGCTGGCCATGACGTAGGTCTCTCTGTCGCCGTGCGCTTAACTGTGGCTCTTGGCCGATTTCTTCAGGTGCAGCTTCCCCGTACGTCCATAGTGTCCCATATGTTTCACATACCGAGGAGCATCTCCGAAGTTGTAAACCCATATCTCGCCTCCTCCTCACAAGCAGCATGCTTCCTTTTGGTGTTCCTGACAGCCGGTGTCACCTATCCGCCTACAGATAGTTCATATCTCTCTCAGCCACTCACCGATCATCCTCGTGTTTCTCTCCTCAATGAAGTATTGCCTCATCTCCGTCGCCTCGCATACGCCTCTTCCTCCCTTTGGCAGGACAGATGGCCGATCAGAGGGGTCCAGGTGGTAAGGGCTGCTCCTCCCACAACCACCAGCACAGCACAGCAGGATAATCATCATCTATCACAGCAGCGAGCAGCAGGACATCATATCATCATCATCATCAGCAGCAGCAGCAGAGGATCAGCAGGACAGGATCAGAGGCAAGACAAAGTAGCACTCAGGAGCCCAGCAGCACCAGCCCACAGCACCACAGAGCAGAGAAAATGCAGCAGAGACAGGAGCACGAGCATCGACGAGCAGGACATAACAAGACCAGGACAAGAGCATGCTCGACGAGCATGAGCGAGCCAGGTCCAGGGAGCAACCCATAGCAGGACAGGATCAGCTTAGACAAGCGACGTAAGCCAGCACAGCACAGCATTCCGCCAGAGCAGTGCTTCAGCAGAGCTCCAGCACCAGAAGAGCGAGCACTGAGCAGTCAGAAGCCCAGCAGAAGCAGAGTCAGGGCAGGGGCGGGGTAGGAGTGGCCTCGTCCTCTTGCCTAGGGATGGCAGAGATTGCTGAAGCTTCCGCTATCTGGTACCCCATGGGTTATGCTGGGGTCTGCTGCTGGCAGGGAGGCTGGCAGGTCAACACATATGTGCTGGAGAAGTGTCACCTAGACAGGGCAGTGAAGCTGGCAGGAAGCCTGGCAGGAAGGCTGGCAGGAAAGGCAGGCAGGCACAAGGCTACAGGCGAGACAGCTAGGGAAGGCTGGTCGAGAGGAGGCTTGGGGCGTCTGGAGGAAGGCTGGTAGCAAGGCTTGCCAGGCAGGCAATGCATGCAGGGCAGGCAAAGGACTTGCGATGTAAATCGGCAGCAACGGTCTTGTCCTCCGAGATAGGCTATGGCCACTGGTTGGCTAGCTTCCGTTTATCAATCCGCGGGGCGGACGCCATGCACACCCCCCACGCCATGTGCAATTAAACACCAGCATCCGTTAGGTCTGTCGCTGTGTGCATCGTAGAGGTATCCTTGCTCGTTACATAGACACCGTACGTTTGCGCTGTGTAATCTGGCTCTGCATCTGCTTCATACCGCTATCCGCGTATCCGCTTTTGCTGAGGCCTGCCCCGGAAGCCCTGCGGGATGTGCATCTGACTCCTATCCGCTCTACTCGCTAGGGCTTCTCGTTCTGCTATCCGCTTTATCCATCGCCTGGCGTCCTGCGTCCTCCCCCCGTCCGTGTTATCCGCTCCGGTTATGCAAATTTTTGCCCCTTTTGAGAGCAGATAACAACGGGTGGAACATTTTGCTCGTCCGTTGTGTCCGTTTTGCATCCGTTGGGCAGTGTGACAGGGCCTTTAGTTTTGAAGTTTCATTTGCCTGGCCTTGGAGATCAAGACATACATGGTGCACCTTTTATCTCATAATAATTTAGAATCAGCTGAAAAAGGATAAGCTTTCAAAGTCATATTTGAAAGTCAAACTTCAAAGTCAAAATTAACTTCAGGCCTGAATGGGATTTTGAATTGGCTAAGTAACAGCATGTGGCCAATCTTAATTGAGCTTCATAAAGATGTGCAGGGATAAAGAAGCACTACAGATGACATGATAGCAGTCTTCCAATATCTCAGGGATTGCCACAAAGAAGATGGGATCAACCTCTTCTCCAAAGTACCTGAAGACAGTAGGAGAAGGAATGGATGGAAAGTAATCAAAGAGAGAAGCAGCCTAGAACCTGACAGAACAATTAATCAGTGGAACAACTTGCCTCCTGAAGATGAGGATGCTCCAACACTGGAAGTTTTAAGAAGGGATTGGTCAACCATTGGTATAGGGTTTGCTGCCTGATCAGGGGGTTGGACGAGAAGACCTCCAAGGTCCCTTCCAGCTCTGTCGTTCTATTCTAGTGAAGAAATAGTACCTGAATGGGAAATACCAGGAAATCCTATGGTTATAAAGTTATAAAGTAGACTGTGAACTAAAAAAAAAGTATCTTAATGATGAAAGGAATTGTAAACAATTTTCATAATGCTACCATGGATGTAATATGATTATGTCAATGAAGCCACTGCGTATAGCTTGACTTGGAGATCTAATCATTACATCATCCCTGGGCCAGGTCTGGCACTCTAATCACTATAGTGAATAAACGTAGCTGTTCTTGTTTTCTTCTGGTACTTGTCTATTTGTAATTCTTGCATTTCTGCAGTCTATTCAGCAAGAGCGAAGATGTTTAAGCTGAAAGCAATAACAAGCCAGCTTTTGGAATTTGCAAAAAAACAACAACAAAGCTGTTTTTTATACAAACTGTTCTTTAGATGGTAGGTAAGTTTGTTTTAGGCATCTGTAAAAGTGCTATGATTATTCATGAGTAATTTGGGATTCATAGTGTTTGTTTTGAATATGTGAAAGAAGTAAATTATAAATTATTTTCCACTTACTTTATATGTCAAAACATTGTTACCCATTTTCCATCCTCATAGGATGTCTTTGTTGTATACCTTAATAGAACATTTTCTCTGAGTTCTGCTATAACAATAACATGCTTTGGATGAATGACACTTCCATAATTCTCAGAGACTGGTTTCTGACATTGTATGTTGCCTTAGGAGGTTCAGAACAGAGTTGCTACTCAGCAATGGAATGTGCCATTTAATAACCCCACTGGGTCTTGACCCTTTCCAAACCCATTAAAATGTTACTACTATTCTTTGCAGTCTGTAACCAGGGAAAGACTTAGGGGGTTAACATTTGGAGGCTCAGCTTTACATGAATTAAATTTATAAATAAAGTATTCAGATCTCTATATCTGAAGAATCAACACTTTATATGAATTAAAATATCCTTGATTCTTGCAGTAATTGCCAGAGGCTTCACTTTATGTGTTCCAGACTTCTAAGTGAAGAGAAGCTGGTAACAACAATTGATCAAATGTTGCATCTCAAACATGAAATGACCCACTCATGAGGAAACTTCATTTGGCATATTTCACTTATTATATTGTTAATCCATTCACGATTAGAATTTTAAATAAATATTTCTGGTTTCCATCTGTTTTGTCCTCACTATATATTAGTCTGTGTCTATATATTAGGCTGTGCAGCTCAATATGCAGATAAAACTACCTATCCTTCAACAAAACAGACTGTGCGTAGATCTGAATGCTTTATTAAAAGAACAGGATGTGGTGAAACTGGGGAAAATAGGAATACATACAATGAGAACCAAATACAAGATAGACAGTATCAAGTAACTGCAGAACATAACAATTAATAAATACAAGCAATTTAAATCTCACCAGTGATGCTCTATGTGTGAGATGTGGGTTTGTCCTTGGATGACCATATGCCACAGATTAAGATGGATTCTTCTTTGTGCTTCTGCCTTCTCCAAATGCTAAAGGAAATGGAGTCTGGCTTGCCAGCATGCACATGTTTTGAGAATGCAGGCTGATGGGTAATGGGTTGGGGTCAGCTTCAAACAATATACTTGGTATTTGTCCCTCCATCCACTTGATGGGGCGAGAGAGCAACAACAGTATATAAAAATTATATGCTGGGGCATGACAACATCAAATAGTTGTTTTCTTAAGCTTTCCTAGGCAAATTTTTCTGGGTGATTTGTTTGTTTTATTCTAGTTTTGTAATTTGATATTTGCCTGGATTATTTTATGACTATTGTTTATTTTATATGAATATTTTTGTATTTTTCTGTGAGTAATTTATGTGACTCGGTATCCATTCATTCAATGGGACTTCTCTTTTCTCTTCTCTGATTGTCCTTGCATTTGTAGGACTTCTTAGGAATGTTACTCTAACTGCTGAAGCTATTTGGGTGCATGGGCAGATCCCTAGAAGAGGGGCCAACGTTGAAGTCTCCATGAAAAATTAACATGCAATAGTGGTCAATATCTGTGGGTATATCTGGTCATGTCTACAATTACAGGTAGTTACAGCCATAATTGAGCCCAAAATTTACATTGCTAAGTGAGACATTTATTAAGTATGTTTTGCCACATTTTATGACCTTTCTTGCCACTGTTAAGTGAATTATTGTAGTTATTAATAATATGGTTGTTAAATGAATGTGGCTCTGTTCACTTTGCTTGTCAGAAAATCACAAAAGGTGATCATATGACCCTGGGATACTGTCATAAATATAAGCCAGCTGACAAGCATCTGAATTTTGATCATGTGACCATGAGAATGCTGCAACTGACATAAGGGTGAAAAATGATCATAAATCACTTTTTTCAGTGATGTAACTTTGTATGTTGGGGACTAGCTGTATTAAAGATAACAGTGCGAAACATTGGGCACAGCAATAAATGATGAATGAAATTAAGAAAGAAAATAGCAATAGCAGTAGCACATATGTACCACTTGTATGGCTTTACAGCCCTCTCAAAGTGGTTTACAGAGTCAGCATATTGCGCCCAACAATCTGGCTCCTTATTTTACCAACCTCAGAAGGATGGAAGGCTGAGTCCACCTTGAACCACTCAGAATCAAACTGCTGGCAGTTGGCAGAGTTAGCCTGCAATACTGCTGTTATGTCGCAGGAAAAAGAGACGCGAGACCAGTGTGACTTTCAGCTCTTTGTTTAGTTCCTGCAATCTGTCTGACTGCGGAGCCGCGGCAGCCTCTTTTATAGCGGCTGCTCGCGGCTCACAGCCAATGATGGCTCCTTGAATCTCCCACCGCTCAGGTGGACCAATCACAGGCAGCCATTTTGGACCAATCACAGTAGCGTTGAAGAACCAATCACAGTATAGTATTGGTGGACGAATCAGGAAGCGGTATTACAAGTATGCTAATATAGAACACCCCTCCCCACTTGGTTTAGTCCAACCTA
>BHFT01018321.1:0-49541 GCA_004320025.1 Laticauda laticaudata
CCCCCCCCCCCCCTTTTCTGGGAACATATCTTAGAAAAGTTTCCCAGGAAGTTTCTTTCAGAACTGGAATATTTCTGGCCCCTTCTCCTCTTGCTATCTCTCCAAGAGGTGGCAGGTTTCCAGACATCTGGCTCCAGTCCCCCAGTTGTATATCATGTGCAAATTATACAGATTCAATACAAGATTTAAGATGTTCAGATTACATCAAAAAGTATTACTTGTACCAACTCCCCCCCCCTTCTTCTTCCATTGAAGAATGGCAGATACCTGGATCTGACAACTACCTTTCTGAACAAGCATTTGGACAGATAATGCACATTACACAATGTATATAAAATAAAATAAAGTGAACAAATAAAGCACTAGAGATCTAGAAATGTAATTATTAATTATTAGTTAAAGAAGTACTACAGGTAGTCCTTGACTTATAGCCATTATTACTCATTAAGATAGATAGATAGATAGATAGATAGATAGATAGATAGATAGATAGATAGATAGATACTGTCATGCTCCTGGTGGAGACTGATTCTGAGCACTTAGAGGAGGACCCAGGCCCATCACTTATCCATTCTAGGGCATGCAGGGAGGAGATTATCAGGGTAAAATGTGGTCTACTTGGGAGGAGAGGGCCATGATCCTCTTCATGGGTTGCAGGTGTGAGATTTGCATCAGAGTTTGGACCTGCGTGCAAACAGACGCTGGAGACAAATTAGTGTTTTATTTCAAAAGAAGGTTTATCTTGGTTGGTGTTCTTTCAACGGAATGTTCCTGGTTATCCTCCTGAAGTTGGCAATTATCTATTCTGGTTTGTCATGGAACTTTATTCAGTGCAGTTTGTTTTTGGTTTTTGCTTCATTATTGGCTCTTTGAATTTGAACTGTGTTTCCTTCCTTTGAAATGTTATTTTTAAAATAGTGTACTCCTCCATTGTGAACAATTAAACAATGAAGCCAAGTTGAAGGCATTAAAGGACGTTTATTTATGTTTTGGTTTTTGTTGTATTTCTGAGATACTCTGGGTCATCACAGATAGATAGATAGATAGATCATGTAATGTAAAGAAACTTTATAATACAAACTTAAAACCAATCTAAAATCCAAGAAGAGGATACCAACTAAGTAGGCCAATCTTTCCCTGGATTGATTGCTCAAGAGCAACCTTCAACAACTACCTATGGTTCAGCTTTATCAATGGCAAGGAAGGATTTCTTCTCTAAACTTTAGTTATAACAGCTTATACTATGTCTGCCAAATGAACTGTTTGATTCAGACTCAATTTAATTTTATGACAGTGATAATAATGATAATATTGATTATTCAAAAGTGTACAAGGTCTTATCTGATCTTAATATCAAATGCTCCTTTGAATTTTATGCTGTTAACTACTCTGGACTTTTTAAGCAGTAGCCATATTATAAATGCAATTGTTCATGAATTAATGTTTGCATCCCAGGTTGTCAGAAATAGTTTAAGATTAATGTTGACAAAACATTATTTTTTCATTCAAACATTTTATGAAAAGCTTTAAAATTGGCCACAAAATGATCATATTTTCTGTACAGTATTTGTTTTAATACAGTTTGTTCACCATACTTTATAGATATAGCATTAGGTTTACCTGTCAATAAACAGACATTTTTAAAACAGTATTTTAGCTATATTAATCATTTCTAATTGGTCTTTATCAGCATGAATCACATCAACCAGTACTATCACAATGGAGTTGTGGGAAAACATTCACAGCAATTTTTAAAGAGAAGAGAAACATTAGAGATTGGCTGACAAACTCTATGAAACTAAACGAAAATTAGGAGTTAAATTGTTAGGAATATATGAATTTAGAAAATGAATGTAATTTTTGTGGATTATGAAATCACAACCATGAACTTAATGGTGGAATGTTTTGCTTGGAGTGATAAACTTTGAAAATTAATACATTCCCCTATTAAACATTCATTAGTGAGGCAAAGACAAATGTAAATACACAGCATAGAAACTTTCAGTATTCCCCCTATTTCCAAATCACTACATTAACATATTCATACATTTTGTATATAGTACTTTCAAATAACAAGATGACTTAATCTGTCATTGTAAAAAGTGAGGCTTTAAAAAGCAAAAGCATTTTTCATTTGGCTTTTAAATAAAACAATTTCTATTTACACAGGCCAGCAAAATCTGTTATTAGATAATACAAAAGATAAAGACTGTTCCACTATTTTAGGAATGTCAAAAAAACTCCCTCATTATTTTACAAATTAAATCTGTATTTAATTTTCAGGCCAAATGTGGGCAGCATAAAAAGTAACACAATAACACAGTCCTACTGCTGTTCCCATTCAGATCTTTGGTCCCTCAGATTATAGCCATCATGATCTGTTTATTTTATTTATTTATCAAATTTATATGGCTGCCCATCTCATTTATATACAAGCCTGATCACACTTAACTATAGCTCCTAACAGCTATAGCCAGCACCGACCAATAAGAAGGCACCCTGGTAGTTCACATTCAGCAACATTTGAATTAACACAAATTCCAGCTATCTAATTTAGAGTGAATCATATGCTTGGCACAAAATTGACAATGGCAACTAAAATAGTTTATCGTAATGGTTTCTTCATGATATTGATTCTGAAATATTTCAACCTTGGACTTCAGTGTTTTGTCACCTTACTCAATCTATGTTCAATAATTAAAGCGATGTGTAAGAGTAAAGAAATTAAAAACTGTGAATAAAAAACTATTTTAAGAACTAATTATCTCTAAAAAACAATGGAAGCAGTTTGGTGTAATAGTTAAAAGCAGTTGGCTAAAAATTAGGACACTAGTTTCAGTTCCAATCTGTCTTTAGCCACAAAGTCAATTAAGTGACTTTTCAAGCCCGAGGAAGAAAACAACAGCTCACTATTTCCAAAAACCTTAGCTGTTGAGCAGGTTCTTTACAATAATAATGGGATAGCAATAAGTTTAATTTAACTAATAAATAAATATAATGAAAAATAAAATGACATCTATGATAAATCTACATGAACATTTTTTGTCACACACATCAATCACATGGTACATTTTATTTTATTGATCAAAATGAACAGTTTTGAAAGTATGAAGTGAAATGGTGTATGTGGAAAAAGAAAATAAAAAGGAGTGATTTTAAGTGCTTAGTCTTAAAGCAAAATTGTAAGAAAGATTCAGTTACTGTTGCCAAAGTTTAGCTTGCCTCTTCCAACTTCATTCAAAACCTCACCAGGTGGAGCATTGCAAAAAAGTGCAAACATATAGATCCCAAATTTCCAAATACATATTTCTTCACATGCTGAATCCCAGCACACATCACCCTAAAACATAATTGTCTGGTTTTGATTTTGACTTATGGTGATATATGAATACGTACATACAGACATACATATGCATACATAGACACACAGACTCTGTCTGTCTATATATCTACATATCTACAAGATAGATAGATAGATAGATAGATAGATAGATAGATAGATAGATAGATAGATACATTGAGAGAATGAGAGAGCAGCTTTAAAATTTCTGATGATTTTCACAAAAATCATTATTTTCCGAAGAAAACTTCCTCATACTTTTATTTATCTGGAAGTTTGGTAACAGCACAGAAACTCTGATTTAGTTTATCACAATTGATAAGAATTGCATTGACAGGAACAGAATAAAGAGGGGAGACTTCTTTAGAATATTGCCCTATTAGTATTGGAAAGACTCCGTTTCAAATCTCAGTGTAATTATGGCTTTTGACCAGTTATTATAGCTTTAAGCAGGAAGTTTTTAGCATAATGGTAGCAATAGGCAGGAGATATTGCTCTCTGTCTCTGACTTCAGCATCTTTACTTCTGATTTTTCAGTGCAACTTATAAAGGGATTTTTTTTTTGGAGGGGGATATGAGTAGAAATTCCATTTAAAGTATCTTCAAGAAAACAGACCAAGTTTTTCCATTACTGTTTACGGATCTACCTAAATTACAAAAATAGGATAATTGAGAAGATAAGGACTAACACCTAGGAAAAAAGTCAGAGTATAAGAAAAATGAATATTTATGAATACAATGTAGTTTCACATCATATACGGATGCGCAAACTCAGCTAATTTGTGTTTCACTAATTTGTTCATTTCACTAATTTGTCCATGTAGATCTGTTGATGTTCTTTTTCAGATTCACTAGTTTGTTATTCCCGTGCTGTCGGTGTAAGTTGTTTCTTTATGTTTTCAGAGAATGGAGATAATTTTTTGATGCAGTTTAGAATGGCCCATTTCACCCAGCTATCAACTAGTGACAGGTTTATGAAGGGAGAAAAGCCTGCAAAGTTACATGATAGATATTTCTAAATATCTAAGTGTGTTGTGAAAAATAAGTGAAAGGGAGCAGTAAATCACATAAGAAAATGACTTGATAGATGTTGCTGATTTTTGTCTGACAAAAGTGGTAACTTCAGATCAAATTGTTGAATTTTGAATTGATACTTGTTTGGGTGACATTTGTGTCAATCCCACTTCTTGCAGCATTTATATTTTAGAAAGTCTTAGTCACTTTTGACAGAGCACCATAAACAAGAGAGAATGTCTTTAATTACATCATTGTAAACAAGGCCTTCTGCTTATTCCTTTCCATTATTTCCCCAAATATCATGAAATATGGCTCTTACTTATTAATATGAGCCAACTTGTGTTTGGATTTAAGGCAATTCAGTCCCATTTAATAGGATTGTATTCTTCTCAGGTTTTCTGGAAATACTGATCAATTATTGGTCGTTTTCTATTTTGCCACAATAATTTATACTTCAATGTTTCTTAGAAAATATATTGGACAAAGTAAAACACTTCAAAATTTGAACTTCGGACTTTTGAATCAGGCATTAAAGGAAATGCTGTATTAAAGACATGATCTAGCCCAAGGGTATCAAACTCAAGGCCCGCAGGCCAGATCTGGCCTGCAGGGTGCTTAGAACTGGCTCACAGGGCTGCCCTGGAAACAGTGAAGGACAGGCCTGCAGTGCCTCTGCCAGTGAACAGAGCTCAGGAAGGCTGCATGCAGCCCTCCCTAGCTCTGTTTTCACTGGCAAAGGGTTGCAGGAGGCCGTTATAGCCGGAAACAGAGCTCGGGAGCCTCTTTCACTGGAAGAGCCTGTTTTCACTGGAAGAGCCTGTTTTCACTGGGCCACCAGCGCCCTAACACAAGTGATGTCAAGCTGGCCATGCTAACTCTGGCCATGCTCCCCCAACCCCCTGAAGACAAACATAACCCTGATGCGGCCCTCAATGAAATTGAATTTGACACCCCTGATCTAGCTATGTAATAATAACTTAGGTCAGCATTAATTCTTGGGAATAAGAGGGAAAAGTGTCTAATTTTGGCAGATTGATGGCAGTTAGATTGCAGATTAACAAAGAAAGAGTCAATTTAATTAATTGCACAATAAACCAAGTAAGTCATATGTACCAGAACATGCAATAAATCAAAGAAAAAAAATGATGAAACAGAGAACATCTATCTGCATAATGACTTTATTGTAGGTTTTAGAAGAGACATTTCATCAGATGCATTTTGAAAAGAAAAAAAGGTATGAGTCACTTGTGACTGTTAGACACCTATTTATCTATCATAGCTGCAGAGGTAGGATTCTACCGGTTTGGACTGGTTCCATAAAACCAGTTGTTATGATTCTGCGCAGTTTGGAGAACTGGCAAATCGCACCACTGGCTGGCCCACCCCTCTCCGCCCACCCCTTTTCTCCCCACCCAGTCAATCCTTATCCCGCATATACAATATGGCTGCCTGAAGCCTGCTTTTGTCCACCCACCATGCCAGCCATTGCTTCCTGCCTTTGCAGTTGGTGAGTGAGGCTCTGCAAGAAAGCCTCAGTCGCCTACCTGTCACCGCTAGTCACCGTTCACCCACCACCACTTGCCTTTTGCCACCGCTGCTGGTCACCTTCCCCCCATTTGCCTTCATTGGAGAACACAAGAAGCAGCTCCGTGTCAGCTCCGGACTGCTCAATACAGTTCAACTCAAACAGTTCAATGGCTGCTTCTCTCCCCTGCTGGTCTAGCTGGGAGAGTGAAAGTCTGTTTCCTGGCACAGCGAAATTTAGCTTTGGATCCTGCAAGTCACCATCAGGAAATGGCTCCAGGAGGCAGAGAAGCAGCCAGATTGAATCCTATTCCTCTCTGCCATCTCTCTGCTCCATTTCCTGAAGGGAGGGGGACTTGCAGAACCCAAAGCAGCAACTCCCAGTTGCTAAAGTAAATTTTTCTGTGCTGCACAAGTCAGTTTCCCAGGGCCCTGAGGGCCATTCCCCCAAAACGCTGCTGCTGCCACTCTGAAGGTCTCCTTTAGATGGATCAGTAAGTTCTTGCTTTGTTCCCTGGGAAGGGCTCCATCATGGAGCGCTGTGTCTTTGGGTCAGGTACTTTCTGTTGGGCCTCCTGCCTCACATGGAACAGCAGGAGGAGAAAGTGTGTGGTGGGGAAGGCTGTCTGCAGTTCTTGTAGCCAAAGCCTGGAATCCTGGGGTGTCTGCAAACTTGCATTTGTGTGAGGCTGGAGCCCCATGGCTATGTGGGCTGGGAGGACATTTGCCCCATTTGAAATGCCACTGCCTGGCCAGTGTGTCAGAAGAGAGGCAGAAAGAAAAACTTGGCAAGTCTTCTCCTCTTTCTTGGGTATTCACACAGAGCATGGACACATGAGGCTGGGTCCTTCTGTGGATGGGCAAATCCCTCCAGTGCCATGCACACACAATGTGTTCACAGCGTGCTCTGTGTGTATGCCCAAGGAAGAGGAGAAGAGTTGTGAACTTTTCTTCCTCCCTTTGCAGCAAGAAGGCAGCCACCACAGCCTGTCCCTTTAAGGTACCTCAACATAGAGGTGGGGGTGAGGAGGGACCATAAAGGGACAGCCAAGCTACAATAGCTGCCTTCCGAGCAGCTCCACTGTGAAGGAAAGGGAGGAAGAAAAGTTTGGCAACTCTTCTTCTCCTTGGGTAGAGCATGCACACATGGCACCGGAAGGATCTTCTGCAAGGAGTCGGCATGTAGGCCAGTCCCACCAGCACTGTGAGATGTATGAGTGTTTGCTCTGTATGTTTGAGGCTGAAAAAGAGGAGGGAAGCAGCCAGGTTGAATGCTATTAGCACAGTTACAGAAGCAGGAAGCAGCTGCCACCGATGCCCACATGTTGGGAGCAGGAAGGCTCGACGCCCTCAGGAAGCACTCACCAACCCTCTGACAGCTACCAAGTCTCCTCCCAATGTGCTTCTCTTCCTCCTCACCAGAAACGTTATTTTTGGGGAGACTACAGGATTGCCCCACTTCCTGCCAGCCATCTGGTCTTCAATACTGGTTCGTCAGATTCCCACCACCCAGCACCAGTTCAGATGTTACTTCCCCCCTCCTGGGGGGGGAAGATGGAAGGAGAGGGAGGGAGGAAGGGAAAGAGAGAGAAACAAGAGACAGAGAGGGAGAGGGAGAGATGAGAGAGAGAAAGAGATGAGAAACAGAGAGATGAGAAAGAGGGAGACAGAGAAAGACAAAGAGATGAGAAAGAGAGAAAGAAAAAGAGAATGATGAGAGAGAAATGAGAGAGAGAGAGATGAGAAAAATAGAGACAGCTCTGTGGCTCCAAGATTTTGTGGAGCTGTATCGTTTTTACTCAGGTCGTTTGCGTATAAGTAAGTATGTTATTTACGGTAACGTTTTTGATTAGGGTTGGTGTTTTAACTTCTCTCAAGACCAGACTTATCCATACTACAAAGAATCCACTCCCGTGAACTCCACGCAGAACTCAAAAACCATCTAGACAATGGAGAAAAGGACCTATACATTAACAACAGAGCTGATTGAATGAAAAGAAAGTCACACAGCTCACAACTCCACATCCAACCCCACCCCATCCAATCCAACATCAATCAAAACTAGGCATGCATGCCTAACTACCTCTATTCCAACCACAACTGGCCTTAAATGCAAGCTTCTCTTTATTCTTTTTAGCCATGTATATTATAGTTCATCCTCTGAAATATGCTTTGGCTGTGTCTCATATGTTCTGGAGTGAAGTATTTTCTCTTTAATTTTCTTTAAAAAAAATCTATTTCCTTTGTTGCAAATTCTTTTTTAATATGGATTGAAAACTGAGTGTTCCTTATCATATGGAATTAAAGTGAGAGGAATAGCAAGCAAACAACCACAACCACCACCGTCTCCCAAGGAGCTTTACCCAATGGCAGGATTAAAATAAATAAACAACTGGTTCTCTGCCTGGATCCCGGGCACTGCAATGGAGAAATGGGAATTGGGGAAAACAGTGTGAGGGAAGGAGGAGATTGTTTTACTTCCCTCATGCTGTCCCCTCCATTTCCCATTTCTCCATTGCAGCACTGTGCCACACCCGGAGCTTGCCCCACTCACCACTGCCCAGATGCCCACATTTCATGTGGGTTTCTTTGCTAAACTGATTGCATTTCTTCATTACATTTCTTGTCACTGTGTGCAGGGAAACAAAAGTTTGTGGAACTAAAATAAAAAAAAAAAGTTCAATCAATTCCAACTTTGAGAGATTTGTTTTTTCACTAGAAGTAGGAATTGGCTGCTTGAACTTCTTTTTTAGTCCCACAAACTTTTGTTTCCCTGCACACAATGGTGAGAAATGTGACAGACTGGAAATCAGGTTAGTAAAGAAATGTTTGTGGGAAGTGAGGACATCTGGGTGCCAGGTGCTGAAACTAGCCCATCTCTCTCCAGCAGCTGCTCAGGCCCACTTAAATGTAGTGGCATTCCAACTTTGGCTGGGAAGGGGCAGCTGTCATGGGAATTGCAGGCAGGACAGCCACTTCTTCAGCACCTACCCAAACCACTGGCCCTCTGCCAGGGCTTTGGCCCTGGCTACTGCCTTATGCACAGGCCCTGCCCCACTCCCGCTGCCTGCTGTAAAGTAAGAGTTTTTGCCTAAGTGATGTGATTGAAGGTGCTGCATCTCTGTTTGATTTCTGTTGCTCTCCTCTTGGACTTTTGGGGAGGACTTCCCCCCTAACCTGGAAAGAACTTGAATGAAAACCAGACATGTTCCAGAAAACACAGATTTATCATAGCAATATCAATAGCACTTAGACTTATATACCACTTCACAGTGCTTTACAGCGCTTGCTAAGCAGTTTACAGAATCAGCATATTGCCTCTAACAATCTGAGTCCTCATTTTACCAACCTCAGAAGGATGGAGGGCTGAGTCAACCTTGAGCTAGTGAGATCTGAGTTGCCAAATGCTGACAACCGGTGATTAGCAGAAGTAGCCTCTAACCACTGCACCACTCTGGATCATAATTGGTTCACCGAACTCAACCAAAAATTAGGTATCAGTTCTGTTGAACCAGTACAAATCAGATGAATCCCACCACTGGCTTTACCTTGCCATGATGGGGTGGGAACTTGTGTGTTCTGCAAAGGAGCTAGACTAAATTTGCTCCAAACCCATTTAATTATGGTGAAAACACCTCAAGTAAATTCTATACCAGACTGAATATTTCCTGGATCAACAAGACATTGAATACTATGGCTTCTGGATGTTCAGTGAAAAATATGCTACAGGGCTCAGCTTCCTCTGCAAGGCAACCAGGCCATGGAGTTGACAGGCGACTAGAAGACAAATGAAAAATCGAAAAATCTGGACAAAGGAAGAAAATTATTCAATTATGGAAGCTTATTATAGATCTGAGCCAACAAAACATGGATTTTAAAAGTGCACGTTCAAGATTTGAAGGGAGAATCACCTGGATATGGAAATCAGTGAACAAAAATATATGTACCAGAGGAGTGTTATTTTGAAGCACGAGCTCTTCACTAAGGCAGAATTACAAGAGATTGCAAGCAGGAAAACCAAAGTGAAAAATTTAGCTGGAGTTAAAAATAATTTGATTGAATTTAAAAAATTTGAAGAATTTGAGGCAAGGAAACTGAAGAATAAAAAAATCAGAATTAGCCTGGCAACAAGATATGACCTGGAAAATAAGGAAATTGCAGTTGTGTTAAAGAGTTGTCTCTATTGCAGAGAAAAAAAAGCGATCATAACTGGATAATGCATTTCAGCAAAATTCACAATTTTGATCAAATCAGCATCATTTCTATGATCCTTGAAAGTGGACATGGTGCTACCACAACTCAAAAATCTAACAAAAAATGCTGTAAAATTTTGGAAGAACTTGTGGGAAACAGCAAAAAGCACAGTGAGAATGCAAAGTGGATCAAACAGGTTGAAAGCACTACAAAGGTGATTAGAATAGAAGATGTTCACATAACAACAGAAATGGTGTAAAAATAAGCAAAGAAGGTCAATAACTGGAGTGGCCCTGGTTTAGATGAGTTGCATAGATTTTGGTTGAAATCCCAAACAAGTCTGCATGCAAGATTAGCCAACCAGATGAATCATAAGGTGACCAACAGTCCTCCTTTAGGAGGACAGTCCTCCTTTTCTAAGTTCTGTCCTCCCTCAAAAAGTGTCCTCCTACATGTCCTCCTTTTTGATATTTGAAGACTAATCTGTAAATCTTCATATTTGATCAAAGCCAAGCTGATCTGTTGTGTGTGATGTGATGTATTTTTATTTGACATGATGATTCGTCAAGGCTCAGTACAGTGTGGTGAGATGCAATTATGAGACGCATGCGCTTCACATAGGAGAATTGTTTTGAGAGAGTGTGCCATGTGCAAGTGTGTACCGCACGCAAGAATGCGCTGCACGTAAGTGGCTTTGTTTTTTTTCTTCAATTTATTTGTGTCCTCCATCTTATTGTAAAAAAGATAGTCAACTTATGAATCAGGTTCTGGAAACACCAGAAACTGAAAAATGGCTAACAACCAGAACTTTTTTGATTAAGAAAAATGCACAAAAGGGAAATAAATCTAATGATTATAGGCCAATAACTTGCCTGCCAACAACATAAAATTACTTACAGGCATTATTGAAAACCAAATTTATAGATATTTAGAAAATAAGGATTTGCTGCCTGTAGAACAGAAAGAATGCTGCAAAAGTTCAAAAGGAACTAAAGATCAACTGATAATTGATAAACTGATTTTCAAGAATTCAAAGAAAAGACGAACAATTTTGTTCATGGCCTGGATTGACTATAAGAAAGTGTTTGATTCTGTTCCACATAGCTAGGTTGAAAAATGCTTAGACATTTAGCTTAGACATTTTTGGAATTAGCAGTAACACCCAGAAATTTCTGAAGACTTCCATAAAGCTATGGCAAACTAAACTGATGGCCTGTAGAGAAGAACTTGGTGAAGTTGAAATCAAATGAGGAATCTTCCAAGGTGACACATTGTACCACTTTCAATGGTACCTGTTGTGGTTCGCCGGCAGCCTGTGCAGACGGCAGCAGAATCAAACAGTGGAGAAGAATGGGGACCAGGCCGGGAGTCTGGAGAGGACTCGGATGAGGGTCCTGTATCCAATGCAAATATGGGCCAAGACCATCTGGGAGTGGGATGTTGATTCCGGAGCCTCTGGAGTCTGGCAGCAGCAAAGCTGAAGAACAAGGGAACCCTGTTCCCAGTGCACGTGTGTGCAGAGCTGCTGGAAGGCAAGAGCAGCTGAGACTAAAGGGGTGACTCAGGAGTAAGGCTTGGAGATGATTGCCCCTCCCATAAGGTATAAAGGACAAGCAAAGCTGAAGAAACCTTTATAGGAAGCAAAGTCATTCGTTTTGTTCAGGTTAATCCTTGAAGCTCTGTGTGGACTTTGTACTTCGGTTGATTTTTTATAATTCATTTGGCACTCTAGTTGTTGGCAACAATTCAAAGGAAAGAAAGGTGAGTGCTTATCTTGAAGGGACTGTTTGGGACTCATTACCATCTGGGAATGAACATAATTCCCAGTGTTGAAATAAAACAAGAGTTGTTTTAACTACACGTGTGCTTAATTACAGTCTTGGGAAGCCTTGGTCAGAACAGCACCATTAACTAGCATTTTGAACAAGACAATCTGTGGCTATGAATTGGCTAAAATAGGGTTGAAAATTTCCCATTTTCTCTACATAGATGATTTAAAATTGTTTGGAAAAACAAAAGCTGAATTGAACTCACTGTTGAAAAGTACTGAGGAGTTTAGCAGGGACATTGAGATGCATTTTGGCATTAACAATTGCTGTTAATACCAATAGCACTTAGACTAAAGGCCCTGTCCCACTGGCCGATGGACGCAAAACATATGCATAAAGGACACAGTAGATGAGCAAAATTTCGGGGGTGGCTCCATCCATTGTCATCCGCTCCAAAAAGTGGCAAAAATTTGCATAAACAGAATGGAAAAGAACGGACATGGGTAGTATATAGCAGGGATGTAAACGGATGTTCATCGGAAGCCTAGCGGATGTATATCGGATGCAAACCGTTCACTGCGCATCCTTTCTATTTCCGTGCTACTAACGCTGTGTAGACGTTCCGTGTACCTTTTGTTTCCTCCCTCTTTCCATTTTCAGCTGCAGCAGATGTGAGTNGTTTTCCAACAGATGGCAAGCTTTTTTTAATGTTTTACATCCTCTTTGCATCCGTTGGTGCAGTGGGACATGGGCTTTGTATACTGCTTCACAGTGCTTTACAACCCTCTCTAAGTGGTTGAACAAAGTCAGCATATTGCCCCCAACAATATGGGTCCTCATTTTACAGACCTCAGAAAGATGGAAGGCTGAGTCAACCTTGAGCCTGGTGAGATTTGAACTGCCAAATTGCAGCAGCTAGCCTTCAGCAGAAGTAGCCTATAGTACTGCATTCTAACCACTGCAACAGCATGGCTCTAATGCAGGAAAAATTGTTGAAGATATTGAAGATGATGGATCTGAACTTGATAATTATCAAGTTATTTTATCAACTTGATGGGCATGGCAGGGGAAAGTTACTGCAAAATCCCATTCCCTCCCCATCCCACTAACCTGTGTTCCAGCTCCGTTCTCCTGTGCAGGGCAAGAAAAGAACACTCATCCAATCAGCTGGGACTCAGGAGGCAGAGAATAGATGGCGGGGCCAGTTAGAGGTGGTTTTTTCTGGTTCTCCGAACTACTCAAAATTTCCACAACCAGTTTTCCAGAACTGGTCAGAACCTGCTGAATACCACCTCTGAGGAAATCCTATACCATTTCAGACAAATGGTTGCCCAATTTCTTCTTTAAAATTTCCAGTATTGGATCACCTACAATTTCTGAGGGCCAGTTGTTCCAGTGATTAATTTTTCTAACTGTCAGGAAATTTCTCCTTAGTTCTAGGCTGGTTCTCTCCTTGATTAGTTTCCATCCATTGTTTCTTGTCCTGATTTCAGATGCTTTGGAAAATAGGTTGTCCCCCTCGTTCACACTAAACTCTGTGCATAGATCAAGGGCACTTCCTGGACATCTATGAAAGACTCTTCACTCTCTACAAAGACAACAAAATAAATGTGTGCAGTTTGACCTTCATAGTATGGCAGCTGGCATCCTTAAAATGTGAAATCTTTTTTCCTATAATCAGTTTTTAGCAGAATTGTTGTATTAGTCCACTGAGAAAACTAATCTATTTGGGTGGCCCATATATAATTAATCAACTTTTGTCTGAGGCTTCAAGCCTTTGAATATCCATGTCAAGGGATTTCTCACCTGGACTCTTAAACATGAAAAAAACTATCTTAGGTAACAAAAACCTATTAGGCATGCTATTAGCTCACAATAATGAGAACATATTCTAGCTCCATAAAATAGTATGAGCCTGTATTTTTTCTTTCTTAAGGAATTTCCATTGCTTCTCTCAGCCTGTCTTAATGTTTTTGCAAAATAGAAAGTGAATGAGAGTCATTTATAAAATGAAAATGCATTTCAATATCAGCCTAACATTGCAATTAGAACAGGCAACGTGTTCTAACTTGCCTGATGAGAAAGAGATCAGCCTTTTTAAACAACTAAAACTTCTTTGCTCTGAAATAAACTAAAATAAAACTGAACAGGTATGAAAGAGAAGTGTTCTGCTCTTCATACCATATATGAGCTATGAGCATTATAAAAAAAAAATATCCATGTGACTATCATTCTGTGTTCAAGTCACAATAGCAATACTGAGAAAATAAATATTATTTTTCCAGAAGCTACAACCTTCAATTTTAGAATGGTAAATCAGCATTTTTGTGCCTCAAATGAATCAGCAGATATTTCCTGTAGCCAGTATCATAATATGCGACAGAGGTGGTATTCAGCAGATTCTGACCAGTTCTGGAGAACCAGTAGTGGAAATTTTGAGTACTTCAGAGAACCGGCAAATACAACTTCTGACTGTAGATTTTACAGTATTCTTCCCCTTCCATGCCCATCAAGCCATGCCCTCAGAACCAGAAGTAAAAAAAATTGAATCCCACCACTGATATGCAGGTATGAATCTTGGGTACTTGCACAAACGTTTAGTTGTTTGCTCGGTTTTATATCTTTCACAATTCTCACTTCTTTCCCTTGAAGAGACAAAGAAAAATCCAAGCAAGAAACAGAGCAATCTGGGCAAAATATATTTAAAAAAAAGAAAAAAAAAGAATGGCACTAGTTTCAGAATAAGAGCCAAACGTCTGCAAAATCTCCCAAATGAAAATTTGAAAGTTTGGTATAGTTATACTCAGGGGTGGGATTCTACCATTTTGCATCTATTCGCTAGAACTGGTTGTGAACATACTAAGCAATTTGGAGAACCAGTTGTTAGAAGAAATTACTGGCCTAATCCTGTAAGGAAAGCAGGAAGGAACATTCTGGTGTTGCTTCCAGAAACTGCCTCTCCATTAACCCTTGTAACATTCTTGGGATGACTAGACTTCCTGTCTCTGGAACTTCTCTTGAGTTTTTTTCCTCCTTTGCTGGTACTTTGCTTGTGTGGAGTGACCATTCAAAGTTACAATGGCACTGAAAAAAGTGNTGTGTGGAGTGACCATTCAAAGTTACAATGGCACTGAAAAAAGTGACATGACTGTTTTTCACACTTACAACTGTTGTAGCATCCCCACAGTCATGGGAGGCCAGGTAGGAGATGTGTGCCTCAATGTGAGTAATATTGAGTTGGCCACGTCCAGCCAGTCACATGACCACCAAGCCATGTCCACAGAACCGGTTGTTAAAAAATTTGAATCCCACCCCTGGTTATACTCTCTAGAATTGCTTTCTATAACTACCATCTTAGTAATCACTTTAGACAGCTTACAATATTAAAACAAATATTAAAGGGTGTGTCATTTGGATAAAGAATATAGGTCTGCTGAAATTTATGAAATAAAATGAACCAAAGTACAAAATGCTCAGGGTTTTTTCCCAATTCCTTCCCAGATATTTAAAATTTTCAAGAGCAGTTTAAAGATATAATCAACGAATAGTCATCCAGTGTTACATATGTAAAACAAATGGCCACATACATTTCTAAATAAATAAGGAATGATCATCCAGTAAAAGGAATATAAATGTATTAAAAATTGATCACACTTAACCCCTTGCCAGTTTAATTTTGACTATGAAAAATAGTTTGGAAGGTTGTATTTAAATATTTCACTTAGCAAGGCACACATAGCTCTTACAGTAAAGTATGGTGATTAATTTAATAATCACAAATGTACATTTCTGAGCTCTGCCAAATTCAGATACTCCTTATGGAAGAGGACTGATGCTTACAATTTTGGAGGAGAATGTCCTATTATATTCCATATATAGAAAAGCATATGCTAGGTTAAGTATTTTTGAAGTTTTTGCCAATTGTCCATTTTACATCTTTTAAGAACATAGATGTCCTGTATTACAGAACTTATGCTGGCTGCGAATACTGAAGTGATAATCCAATAATGTCATAGACCAAGTTGGAGAATGATTTCAGACTTATTTCATAACATTTTTTATTGCATGAATCATTGTCAATAGCTACAGTACATCAGATTTCTGTGTTCAGATGGAGACAGAATGTTTCTGGTAACTGGATAATGAATGACAAACAGCAGGAGACAGCCATTACTTTCAAATCCTTTTGAAAGGATTTTCTTTCAAATCCTTTTGAAAGAAAATCCGTTTGCTGATTTTCTGGAAGCACCTGGTTGATCACTACAGGGGAACAGGATGCTCAGCTGCATGAGCCTTTGGTCTGGCTTGGCAGGACACATATATGCCCAATATACATTTTAATAATTTGTTACATATCCCCAGCCAAGAAAAATGACAGCTCATGAAAGAAATATACTAGTTTGGCATTTGTTCTTTTCTAGGTTAAAGTTTACCGAAACCCTTTAACTATTTCAGCCATTATTGGAACATAACAATTCTAGTCCTTTTAGTCTTTAAGTAGCCCTGTATTATTGGACAAGGAGAAAATATGGAGGAAAGGATTAGATAGGCTGTTTCAGGGGAAAAGAGATCTTGAAACTGGTGTTGATTTCCCCTTCTAATTTGATTAGCCCATTCTATGTATCAATTGACCAGACTGCTGGTACCCTGGACTCAAGATGCTCATGGTTAAAGAGTAATCTGTGCACAAGAAGACCATCCTCATTCATGATTCGTTATTGGATGAGACAGCACATGTAGCATTTATTAACAAAATATGGCTTCTCAAAGACAACAATGCATGATGTCCATCCAGGCACAGTTTTTTTTAACCCCTTCAGCAACATGGTTAGGAAAAAAGAAAGTCTTTGATCATGAGGGCTGCCTTATCTTATTCTTCTGTTAAAATATCAAGCTGTAGACACAAACACGGATTCCTATTTATGAACCTACCACATGTTGACCAACAGGATCCATATTTAAGCTTCTGGATGTGATATCTGGGTTATGGTGAACAATCTTCACCATAATTGGATTTTCACATGTGGACCTGATCTTTTGCACCTGACAGTATGGATTATACCCAATTATACATTCAACCCTGGGCTATAGGAAAGATGCTGCTAATATCCTTTCTCCATGCTTGGAGGCTGTGAAATCTAAATGGGACAGACTAAAGTTGAATCCAAGAAGATAGAGTTACTGTTGATATATTAGGGGTTCTCTATTGCCACCAGTGTTGTCTCTTGATAGGCTGACACTAGGGTTTATGGTTATGGGTATGGTTCTTTCTTGAACAGCAAGTGGAAGCCATGGCCAGAGAACCTATGTCCAGTTTTGGTTTATATCTAGTTGTGATCTTATCTAATGCAGGAGAACCTGAATACAGTAATATCTTTATTATCACTCAGATTAATACAATGTGCTATGCATGAGGCTTCCATTAGATACTACTGGAATCTGAAAACTTGTCCAGAATGCAATAGGTTACATATTTACAAGGTTTTAGTGCTGGTAGCACATGGTATTGATTTTCCAGGCCTTATACTATTTGCTAACTGGTTTTGAGGTTCAATTTAAGGTGCTGATTTTGAGCTAAAAATATCTATGCATGGTTCTTAGACACTTCATAGTGATTTACAGCACTCTCTAAGTGGTTTACAGGATCAGCCTACTATGCCCAACAATCTGGGTCCTCATTTTACCAAACTTGTAAGGATGGAACAGAATTGAAGGTAGACAGAATTGAACTGCTGGCAGTTGGAAGAATTAGCCTGCAATACTGCATTCTAATCAGTGCACCACCACTGGTTTTTATTTTTACATAGATGGCATCCATTGTTATTAATGGAATAACTGCATATTAGAAGCCAAGGGATGGTTTATCTAAGATGGTTTTGGAGTTCATGATTCATAAACTAATAAAAGTTAAGCCATTCAACGGAGAAAAAATAAGCATGTGATTCAGCTTTTCAGCATTAGGGAGGTCAATTTAAACTTTTCCTTTAGAGCATTCCATTTTATCAGGCACAACAAAATCATGTAAAATCAATATTAAGCATGGGCTGGTATACATCTTCTTTTTTTCTTTATGCAATTTTAAAATAACAATATAAGAATGTTCTTCCAATTTTAAGCAAGGAGATGATGATGTAAACCAGTACACACCAGCACCATTTTTTTTGTAGTAGAGGGGCCTAGGGAACAGGTAGAGAATGGTAGAGAATAGGATACCTTAGAATTTAGCATATCAACATCATGTCCTCACGCATATTGCATTTTGATCTTCTTGGCACTATCATTTAATATCTGAAAAAAAATCTGCACTTTTGGCAGACTTGGTGACAGGGAATGGTAAGAGGAATTTCTAATTTCATAAATCCTTTAATCTTACAGTTTTCAAGCAGACTCCATTTCAGATCCAGACTTGTTAAGTTCAATAATATGCCCATATAATGATACTTAAGAAAGGCCTGCAATTATCAAAAGTTTGTCATGTTCCTGCATATTTAAAAAAAAAATCTGCAATTATTTGCAGAAAGATGGAAGATTATTTCCAGAAAAAAAAAACATGCATCTATAAATTGGACAAAAGTTTAAGGAGCTGAACCTTCATTTATTTGTTTGAACAAGTGTTGGGTTTCCTTTCAAAATAAATGGCAAGAAAACTACCTTAAAATAAATATTAAAAAGGAAATATACAATATATCATTAACAGATCATCTACATGTGGTGGAATCTCAACTAGACTGGAGGGAAGGGTCAAGAGAGACAGGGTGGACTTCCCCCAGAATCCTTGAAGCCTTATCTTGTTTTCAAAAGAATGCAGTCAGTTTGGCGAGGTTCTTGTAATACACAGTAGCTGACTTGTAATAAAATTACTATTGAGATTCCTCACATATGTTTCTGGTTGCTTTTGCCTGACATATATCATCTCCCACAACTATTGTAAGCAAGCAGCAATAGAAATATTATAAACTACTGTCATTAATGTAAAACAGAGCAGTTTTTTAAAAATATAAAATGGATCCTCAATAATAATGGTTAACCTGTTTCTGACATTTGTTTATTTCTTAGATGCCAATTTCTTACACAATTCATGCCATCTATAAACATATGCATAAACAACTTTGGCAAAATACAACTAGCATTTCACAAATATAGCAAAGAGGACCACTACATTATATTCATTAATCGACTTGTCTCTTTCTGTCCCATAGTCAGGATTTGACAGGCTGCATATTGAAATGTATATTTTCAGTCATCATCCCACAATGTTGTATTTATTAATTGTATCTCCACTGAAAGTTAACAGAATGTAAATAGGAATTCCTCTTAAAAGAGGAAGAAGATGAATATAAGCTTAAAATACCATGAAGAGGCTTCCAGTGGCACTTCCATCAAAGATGGACCTAAGACTGCAATTGTGCATGGCTTCGACCAGTGCTTATCCTTTTGGACCCACCTTGGAGGGGTGGGGAAAGAGGGGGAGACTGCCAGCCAGGTCTCCCCTACCTGGTGAGGTATACTCTCCTTGAAGACAGGAGGTTGTGGCAATCTTAATGGCTGTCCTGAAGATGGGAAGCTTCCGGGACTTAAGTGTGTGCTGGAGCAGTGAAGTGGTGAGTGGCTGTAGCCAGGCAAAGGATTTTGGACTTTTTTGACAATCCTGAGAAACAGAAGGAAAGAGCCCTCATTTTTAAGAGTGTGGCAGCGGCGAATGGAAAATAAGAGGTAACTATGAGGTAAATAAAAAATTGGACCATAAAAGGTTCATAATGGAATTAGAGACCAAATTTGAAATAAGATACAGAAATTGCCATTAATTAGGCATTGGACAGAATGCTGGACTTACCCAGAATTGACTACATTTAAAAGAGCTGATGGTTGAAAATTAGCAGAACTAATACAACTGAAAAGAGAAAAAATAACTTTGAAAAGTGAAAAGTGATGTTGAGTATCTTTTCTTCTTATGATTTCATGGAAAATTACTGGTCTTACAAATGTGTGAATGAGACATGAAATGAAATAAAAGACTGTATCATAACATTAACCTCAGAAGCACCAAAAAAAAGGGGGGGGGATTGCAGCAAAAGGACAAGTGAAGATAATATCTTGGGACTGTTTGGCGTTGATTGTGACAAGGAGATAGAAGGACTAATACAAGGAATTGAGACAAATGGATATTTTTATCAAAGATTAAAATAAAAGATTCTGACTTTTAACAAAATAGAGAATAACTCAACTGATTAAATAAAATGAAAGAAATATGCAAAGAATTCAAACTGGAACTGCAAACTGTGAGAGGAATGTTAAAAGAAAGAATGGAACTATTGGACATACTGGCAAAAAAATTAATGGTTATGTAGTTCACAGAAGAACAAAGAAAATTCAAGGAGGAGGAGTTAAAGGAAGATGAAAGCAGCTTAGAAGAGCACAAAAAATAAGGGCCATTTGCCAAAAGACATGAAAGGAATTAAAATTAAGACATTGGTGATAGATGTAATAAATAAAAAAGAAAATATTCCCAAGATTAAACAAAAGAAGAAGCTGAATAAGAAGAAATTGCAAAAGAGAGAACAGGAAAGGGTGGGGGGGGGGGAAATAAGTGATTGGCACATGAAAATAAAAACAATCCTAGAGGAAAAAAGAGGAGTTAAGAAAAAAGACCGGAAAAACTTAGAAAAGGGAAAGCTGGTTAAAATTACAAGAAACTATATGGCTGAGAGATTTAGAAATAAGGGTTAAAGATAATATAAAGGGGATACCACATGGAAATGTATTTTTGGTATTTATTGATTTCTTTCTTTATTTTGAAATATAGATTGGGGAGATTTGAAGTTCAAAACTTATTGGGAATTACCATAAGATTATTATATAATTATATATGAGAAAAATGATGATAGAGTAAAATAGTTCACATCATTATAGCTGTACTTTTAAAGTTGTTGCGATGTTTTGGCAGAATCTCATCTTCCATCATCAGGCTTGTGTATTGGGTTTATCTGTGTGTCAGGCTTTGCATCCGTTTCTGTTTTAAATTTGGTGCTAGCCTCATGCTTTGTTAGAATGGTTTTTTCTTCATCCTGATTGATTAGGAGTCTTGGTCTGTATTTTTTAGACTTGGAGTTTGCTGTGTTCTGCTTGACTGGTGTTTCTAATATTTTCTGTCTGTTTTGTAGCATTTTTTAAATCTTGATTGGCTGTCAACATTGTGTTTTGTGTATTGGGGGCTTTTAGTGCAGCTTGGCTTCGGGTGGTTGGCTTTGAAGCTAGGTTTAAAAGCACAACTATAATGATGTGGGAAAATACCTGAACAAAGCTGAATGCCATACATATAAATACCTGTGAAAATATATATATTAATTGATTATTGAAATGATATTAGAAAAACAAAGAATATGGTAAACTAAAAAATATATGTTGTTTTCTTTTTTTTAAATTGTATACATATTGTATTAGACATGAAATAGAAATTATAATTGATTATATAATGTATATGAGAAAACAAAGAATATAGTAAACCAGAGGGGATTATACTGTAAAGTAAAGTATTTGTAACGAGATTATTATATTATGATTAAAAAGGAGGAGAATGAAAACTTAATAAAATTTCATAGGTAAACTTTGGCTAAGTGGAAACGAAGAGAAAATATGAAATGGTAATATGAATATCTCTGGAATAAATATAAGATTTATTGTAGATTGGGGGATATACCATGTGGATCTTGAATATATTAGTTTTATTTTACTTTTATTCATTTTTGTTTGTTTATTATATATCAGCTTTGAGAAAGCTAATGAAGATAACAATGTAAAATAAAATAGATGGTAAGCTGAAAATGGAAATAATAGGGGATAAAGAATGGAAAATATGTGAGGTTGAAATGTTTTTGATGTTGAATTTATGAATTGAGATATGAAGTGAGAATTTATTTAAAGATCAGTGGAATAGACAATGATTTGATATGAAATATGAAGTTGGAAATGTAATTATGACTATGTATGAATGTTGTAACCTGGAACCACGTTGCTCACTTGAAGAGATGTGTAAAAAAAAAAACTTTAAAAAAATATCATGAAGATTATCAATAATTGAACTAATTCAAATTCTACATCATTGCTAAGGTAATTTAATGAACACAGCATGAAGAAATAGGCAAGGGCAACCTTACGTTTCTGGTATTTATTTCAAAGGCCACTGCTTTTTGGATTGCTTTAATAATTGGAACACTAATATTTGCACATTTTTTAATCTTATTTTTTCATATGACACTTTGTAAAAGCCAAAAAAGCCATATTGCACTCTTAATTTAATACTTAAATTAAATAGAATATTAATTAATGCAAGTGGAAATCAAGAGGTTGTATCTTCAAGAAACAATTTCCTCTGACTGGCCAATCTAGATTCAATAATTCTTGAGATAACTGTTCATCTTTTTCTAGCCCAAAAATGGGTTCCATACTCAAATTATTTGTTTGCAACGTGGAATCAGTTTCAAATTACATCTTTATTATAGTCATAGACCAGTATAAGGAATCAGATTTCCAAATATTGATCAGTTTTCCAGAGATTTCTGTTGATTGGATCAGAATCTAATGCGAGGGTCTTCAAACATGGCAAATTTAAGACTTGTGGACTTCAACTGCCAGAATTCCTGAGCTAACATGCCTGGAGGAGGGATTCTAGGAGTTGAAGTCCACAAGTCTTAAAGCTGTCAAATTTGAAAACCCTTGATCTAATGGATTGAAATAATTCCAGTGTCATGCCCCTTTATCCATAAAAAAGTAATATAGTCTATTTCCATTATTATCTAACTTCCATTATTATCTAATTATAGGATCAACTTGGAAGATGCCACGTTTCTCTTACTTTGTTCTTCTGTCTAATCATTTTATCAGTCACGGAAATTATTTCATTTTTTTTAATCACTGTGCTGATTCTATCCTTTACAACATCAATCATAAATAAGCATATTACTAATTTTTCTCTTTTCTACTCTTGATAACATAGAAAGTTTTTTAAACTTTCATTGCATTGTCTTTCTATTGGAATTCAATATTCTACTTTCATTATTTAGAAGTTAACCATTGTGTCAATCACTCAGTTAAAACTAAAACTGATTCAAGAAAAATGTAAAATATCTGCTGCTAAACATGATCACCTTCATATTGTTGTGACTAATTGCCAGTCAGCCTCGTCCACCCAGAGAGTCACTTATGTCCTAGATACTAACTCATGTAAAGTTCAATGTTGAATTTAAATAATATTAGATAAGCTGCTTTGTGATATAGTTATTTGGATGTAGACTAAATTATGCTTTTGAAAACTTTTTTTTGATGTGGGCATGCATTTTTCTAGCTCATAGAAAATTTCACTGTTTTTAAAAAGATCATATAAGCAATTTGTTTTATCAGGACAATGTTTTTATAGCTGTTTTTATAGATGTACTCACAGAGACATATTCTATAATTTTCCAAATATAAACATGTGTTTGTAAAAAAAACCTATATTCAACAATGTTCAAACCTCAATGTTCAAAAATGCAGAATGAGTTCAATCATGGAACAATAGGGTTTAACCCTTCTCGTGTATGATGTTACAGGAGAAAATACTGATCAAATAGCTAAGTAATTTGCAGGAAAATGATGTCCCACACTGGTGTTTCGAGAGTAAATATATTATCATAATACTTGAAAAAGAAATATAAAACCTGATAATCTTTAAGTTTAAAAGAAAATCCATTTGTATGACATCAATTCTTCCTGATTCAAAGTAATTTAGTCTGATGTGAATGGGAAACTGAATTTAGGCAATTGTGTGATAAAATAGCGTGCCATACTGCATGCTTTCATTCACTTAATCTGATTCACAACTAGGGATGCAATTCATGAAAGCCCATAGAAATACACAAATCTACAACCCACAGGGGATGCCTCTAGTATAGCTAACGTCAAATATTTTTGCTTGCTCTAGCTGCCAAATATAAAAGATTTTGCCCAGTATCTATGCTACATGGGATATAAAATTCCTATATTACACCCAATCATACTGCTTACTCAGCAATAATTTAGAGGAAAGAACTGAGATGTAGGAATATTTTATCCTAGCACTTGTAATTCCCATCTTTACCAGGATGACAAAGAACCACCGCTTATGCTTCACAAATGTATGTTGCAATAAGATAGTGAATGTCAGTGTTAAAAAGAGAAATTACATATGTTCTTCATGTTTCCATTGTTCAGTTTTTAATTCTCATGTTTCAATCTCCTTCTCGTTGTTAACTACTAGATTCAATGAAACAAGAAGGTGAAATGGTTTTCCATCTGCAAGACTCATGAGTTCACTGTTGTAGTTTTTCTAAGAACACCTTGATCTTATTTATTTACAACAGAATTTCAGAGTATCTATTGATAATCTGTTACTTAGAAACATCAAACCATAACGTGGGTTACAATTAAATGGAAAACTGCTATTTTTACATTTAATTAATATCCAAAACAGCCTGAATGTTTTATTTGTAGCTCAAGGATATAGGTCATCTCTCTTTGCCATGTGACTGGTTATATCAATCCAATGATGAAATCCAATGCTTGTCTTACATTGCAGATGTTCCATAAGGTTCATAAAAGACACTGGGTCCATTCCCCTAACCATTCACAGATTTATGGGGGCAGGAAATAATGGTCCCCTTCAAAGCAGCCCAGGCACCCTGTTACAATTTACATTTTAAAGTGATGCCCAAGAAAACACTAATTATATAAATTGGACATATAAATAAGCTATTTTTTCTGCACCAATCAATGTGAAAGTAGGATAGATACGTTCAACTGATTTTGGGAATGGTTAGATTTGATTTATGTCAAATAAATACCTTTTATTTCATGAAATTCCACTACATTAAAAAAAAACCTCATTGCACATTTTAGGAGTATTTTTCTTTTTGCTGTTCATAAGAGAAGTTATGTTTTTATAATCCAGCCCAATGCTTCCTTAATGCCTGAAAAGAAATTGTACACATTTTCCTATACAAAGTGTTCCCTTTGGTTTTATGCCTACAAAAACTTCTGATTAAAGAAAAGGAACAGTGTATGGTTTTTCTGGGTTATCAAAACATTCATTTCAAAACAAAAGAGCAGAAATGAAAGTGGGGAGGGGGCAGGAAGAGAGAATAGCATGAAGAAGTATCATTGTGAAGGATGCAAAACTCTAATGCATCTTAACAATTTCAGAAGAAATTCTAATAATTTGTGATTTGTAAAATTAAAGTTTAGCTACATTAATAGAGCACTGAAACTTTATATTTTGCATGTCATACTAAACTATGGTTATCACATATTTTATATCCATCTAAGCATCTTGGTCAATTTACAAAGAATTGCTCATTTTGATTGCAATTCCCTATATATTTATCAAGTGAATAAATTCTGTAGAATTTCTGAATCAACATGTATAAAATTGTTGATTGAATTGTTATGTACATTATACATAATGTATGTATACATTATGTAATCCTTGTTAAATTTGGAACATGCCATGATTATTGATTTTTGTTCCTAATGATTTTGAATAACAGAAATTACTAATGGGAAGTTAGAGTTAACCTATGACAAAAGTATGTTGGCTTAAAAGATACAAACAATCAATCAGAATAGAACTGAAGGGAACCTTGGAAATGTTCTAGTTCAACCCCCTCAAGCAGGGGACCCAATACCAGGGCTGTCAAATTCCTGCTCTACAGGCTGGATACATCATGCACTGGCCACACCCATACCCAGTTTAGTGAAAGGGAAAAAAACGTCCTGATACTTCACAGGATGCCACCATGATGATGTGAGTTTGACACCCCTGCCTTATACCATTTCAGACAGTTGGCTGTCCAGTCTTTTTTAAAAAAAATCTTCAGTGATGAAGCACCTACATTTTCTGAAGGAAAACAGAAAATTTCTGTTCCACTGGTCTTCATGGTTTAGGATGTTTAGACATGGACCCTTGGCCATGCCTCCTTCACCCACAACCACCTGCCTCAGCCTATTTACAGCCAGTTTTCATCCTCCACTGACCCTCCCTGGTCATTCTCCACGGCCAATGGGCCAATGGCCCTCTGCCCATACCCTTCAACCCTGCCCATTCACCCAAACACCCTTTGATCTGGGACTTTGGCTGAATGGGACAATTAGCCCCCAGTCAATCAGATGGCAGGCAGAAGCAATGGTGCTGAGGAGACAGTCTGCAATGCAAGATATATTTTTTTTAAGTACTGTGGCTGCTCTGCACATTTTGGGACCCTGCAGATCTGTCACCAGGACTGGAGGGAGGGGGAGTAACAACTGCCAGAGCCACTAGGAAACAGAAAGATGAGAATATGTTGGGAGGCACCAGAAATGGAGGGAGGGGTACCTCAAGGGAGGGTTCACAAAGACAACTTGGTTCACAACTCATTCAGCTACAACAAAAGAGGAAAGGAGGAGAAGGCCGATGCTGTTTCTGCAATGTAGGGGGTTGGGGGGGTCATGCAGGTGAGTAGCAAGACCAGCCCTGTTTCTGCAATTGCAAGGGGGCTGAGGGGGTCACAGCAGAAGAACAGAGGTTGCACACACTTGGGGGCAAACCAATTGCCTGTTAGGTATCAGACCAGAGTGGCAATGGCAGGGCACCCCAAAGCTGCATACCACCTCTGTTCACCTGCCTGCATGACTGCCACAGCCCCCCAACAGCCCCCGGAAGCAACCCTATCCAATAAAAANATGACTGCCACAGCCCCCCAATAGCCCCCGGAAGCAACCCTATCCAATAAAAACCTAAAAATGTTTTTATTGGATGATTGAGGATGATGGTGAAGTGCCTTTTTATAGCTTTTGTGAGTAGCCCAGTGTTATGTTTCTTAAGAAGGCAATCATGTAAGTTATATAAATAAATAAATAATTTTTTTAACTCAGTTTCTAATTGCGGAGAGGATGGTAGGCATAGCTTTACAGGGCTTTGGATAATATGAACTCTTTTCAATCCAAGTTATCTGGTTCTTTTTCAGTCTGACCTACTTCATCAGACTGGATTAAATTAAAATCAAAAATTCACAGGAAAAAATATCCTGTGATATATTCTTTACATATTTATAGTGGGCAACTAGCTGTACCGGTATTATTTTTCTGCTTGAACTAAACCTTTACACTGAGAAAGGGGCAAGTTTTACAAGAAACAGTGTATGTTTTCACATAACATACATTTTATGTGTGTCTTTGAAAGCTGTTACCTTACATAGAATGCAACCGTGAGATCAATGCAATGAGTCATTTTATTGCTCAAACATGAGGGAAAAAATGTAGCCTGTTTCTATGTTTGGATAAAAGAAATGAGTAGCATGTGATCCCAACGACTGTGGGAATAACTTCTTATCCATATTCTTATAAAGACCTTTACTGGGTTATTGTCTTTTATTGGTGGCTGCATAATCACAGCTTCTGCTTGCCCAACATTTTTATTGACTCATGTGTCCAAAAGGGAAGACAGTGGGAAAACTGCAAACCAAGCCCTTTTCTGTGCTTGGTTTGCAGTCATTTTTTCAAGTGTTGACTTTCATGAGTATCCTTCAGCATACGTTGCAGTTGCTGCAACAACAGATCTGTATTGGAAACCCGAAACTGTGTTTGTCACATGTTTTTAAGTAGGAAAAACTGTCTTGGCTTTGCCACAGAATCATAAGGCTTTCTTTCAACTGGATGCAACTGGCTGAGAGCAGCTTAGCCAGGTATTTTACTGTTATACATTTCTTATGTGTGATTTTTTTTTCTCCATTCCACTTTATTCAATGGACCATTAATGATTCATTATAAGTAACTAGCAGAGCAATTGGAGATTGTTAACAGGAAGATAACAGAAGGCCATATGAGACTTTTCAAGTAAAAAAATAAGTCAGACTACACTTAGAAGCTTTTCAATAAGTACTATTCAGAACCAATTGTCATTGGGTTTATTGCTTATTTTCTTCAATTACATCATCATCATCATCATCATCATGTAAAATCCAATTATTGATCAAGATTTTTTTAAAATATACAGTGCTTGACTGGTTTTAGATCCTTCATACTGATTATTAAAACCAATGAGGTGAAATAACAGAATGATCCAATAGATGAAATATTTTTCCTGCATTCATGCCTTTTAAAAGTGCTACTTTCTTATTTGATTCCTGTCTGTCAGTGTAAATTTTCCTAAAAATGGATGTTTTAATATATGTTAGAGTCAATTAAAAAAACCTGCCTTCAGATTAAAGATTCCTCTCAAAACTTTATTTGTATTTTTTTATTCAGTTTCACATAATTTATAGAGCCAGTCAAAGTCATTGGAAAATGAGGGATGGTGGGAAAGCATCCCTAAAGTGACTGTTCTTATTCTGAAGAGAAAAAAATTACTTCTGAGTCTAATTTAGACAACTATAATATCAGATCCACACACTTCATTTTCTGTACCATTCCTACAGCTAGTATAAACCTGTAATTTAAAAATATTTTATAATGTCTGATCCGGTAATCACACAAATAATTTTAGTGTATAGATTTCCTTGAATTCTTTGTTCCTTTTTGTTCCTTTCTGACTGGCATTAGTGTACGATACCACATATCTCAAGCTTCTAAATGTTTTCAACCACTAGTTTTATGTAAATGTTAAAAATGAGCAGTGAGAGACACCTAGGGTTGGACCTCTTCCACTCACCGACACCTCTGAAACTGTCCACAGAAGGAGGGGAAGCACTTCAAAACAATTCCAGAAAGATATCATGGGCAATGGTATACAAAGACACCTAAAACTGTCTGTGAACTGTCCTTAAATACCTCAATCCGCTTCTTATTATGCTATCGAGCCCCTGACTGTGATATAATTCATGCAAACAAGCTAACTTCACCACTGACATGGGCTGCCTCTTGTCCACACCCTCTTATTTTTCTTGGTGACCTCAACTTACCTCTTATAAATTGGACACTAAATGAATCTGAACCTATTCATGCAACCCTGTACAATGCCATTACCACACTGGGACTGGATCAATTAGTATATAACAACACTAGACGAAACAACTGCGTTGTCCTCATTTTCTGCAACAGCTCAAACTCAATTTATGATCTACAAATACAGGAACCATTTTCAAACTGACTATAACATGATTGATTTTTGTCTAAATTTACACCATCTCAAAAAGGATCGTAATGATGGATCCCCAAAAAACAATTTAAAAAAAGCCAATTATGTACTCATAGCTGCCAACTTATCATTTCTTGATTGGCACATTCTGTTCGCAAAACAAAACTAAATAAGTAGCTAACTTTAAAAACCGATACACCACCTTATGCCGACAGATAAAGGCAGAATGCACGAATTACCACTGCAAGCAAGCGGAAAACTTTCTACACACAAAATCCACCCACACCTTCTATAACTTTGTAAACACCAAACTTAAAGACTCAAAAACCATCCCACCCCTAAAAGGACCTAATGAGAAAGACTATAGTGATGAAGCTGTTAAGGCAAACCTCTTCAACACATTCTTCAGTTCAGTCTTTGTAAACAGTAATAGCTCATGTCCCACATTTCCTAATCATACCACAACTAACTGCAATGATCTACTACATATTAACTTTACTGAAGATAATGCAGAAAATGTACTACGTCACTTAAAACCATCCTTATCTTTTGGCCCTGATGGCTTATATGCATCCTTCTTAAAAAAGCTCTCCACTGCCATAGCAGAACCCCTAAGCATAATATATGAGATATCATTCAGAACCAGCTCCTTACCAAACCATGGTCTTTAGCATATGCGCGTTAATCTCTATTTTTCCTCAAAAAGAGGTTCACCCCTGCCTGACCGTTGAAAACTACAAAACTAATCTCATTTCGTTGTGTCACGTGCCCAGGTTACTAGGCACATCAATCAATTAATCAATGCATTATCTTCCATCCTATAGTAGTCATAACAATTCTATTGCTCCAGCTAAAACAATGTGGTTTCAGTAATAAAAGCACAGAATGTCCTGCAATTTGCAACTCTTACATCTTGGCAAATAAACATTAATGGACGTGCGACTCTCTCTCGCGCGCGCTAAAGCAATTATGTAATTACACAGACTTCTGCAAAGCCTTTGGACTCAGTTGTATATGAATAAACTGCTATGTAAAATTTAAAATCTTATGGGCCCATTTCTGGATCCCTTCACAAGTGATTACTGCCTTCCTGTCAAAACAGGCAACAAATAGTACAAACTAGGAAATGACCCTATCAAATCCTCCACCAGTTAACAGTGGTGACCCAAGGTGTTGTTCTAGGACCCACACTTCTTTACACCTTCTATGTAAAATGACCTTTGTGATCACCTTATAAGCATTTGCGTCTTCCTTTGCTGATGATTTAAAAACTATTTCAGCACACCAATGAATTGCTAACCATTCCGTTCAAAGCGACCTTGATTGTGTGTTTGAATGGTGTCCAAAATCTCGGACAACAAATGCTCTGTCCTACAACATTGGTTATAGAAATAATCAATTACACCAAATTAAAGCTAGGTGGATATGACCTCGTATGACCCTCACTCTGTTCAAGGACTATAGAGTTCTCATATTGAATTACCTAGTACCAGAGCTCTCTGCAACAGCATTGCCAAAGTTATTAAGAGTTTGTAAATCTAATCTTTATGAAGCTTCTCCTCTGGTTAATACTGATTACAATACTAGGGCCATAATTAACCTTTTACTAGACCCAATATTTTGAATAACAGTTCCACTGTCTGCGAATCCACACTTGGTATATCAGACATTAATCAATTTGAGCAAGGTCCAGAAGTATTTTACAAGAGTACAAACACTCCCTGTTTGCCAACAGAATTACGCCCGAAACCAACACGACTTGAATTCTAGGCTTTAGACAACCTTGAACTATTGCCGGCTAAGATCTGGACGTTAAGCATAAAATACCAAATAAATCATACCTTACCATATCTTACCAGTCTAATGAATATTTTTCAAAGGGGGGGGGGGGCTTTAAACACAACAACACAAGAGCATCACAACAGATTATCCAAACTTGATTGCAGGAAGTATGATTTCAGCAACAGAGTGGTCAATGTCTAGAACTCACTAACTGATTCTGTTGTCACATGCTCAAACCCCCATTCCTTTACCCTCAAACTAACCTCTATTGACATCACCCCATTCCTAAGAAGTCTGTAAGGGGCATGCAAAAGCATACAATCATGCCTACTGTCCCTGTCCTATCGTTTCCAATTATTAGTTCCTATGTCACATATTTAAACTTATGTTTATTCTTATTTCTTTTATATTCTAAGCATTTGACAAAATAAATAAATAAAAATAAATAGATAGAGATCCAAGAGGCCAGGTTGATTGAACTACCATAACCTGAGTCATCCAGAGATCACCCACAAGCACAATCAACTGAAGAAGATCTTGTTCTTTTTTATTTTCTGACTTTTTTAAAACTAAATTTGGGTGTTGTTAGTGATTTATTCACATTGCACTTGTGTTGGAATCATTAAAGTGCCTCCAAGTTGAAAGGATTAGCTGGTGACATCACTGCTGCCTAGGAGATGTCAATTTGGGGGCTCCTTTCATGTCCCCTACAAGATCTGGAATGAAGGACAGGAGCCAACCCTGCCCCAGAGCATCAATCGGGTCTCAAACCCTTGGAACAAAATAAGAAATTGGAATTTGCATGAAAGCAATTTCCTGTTTGTTTGTTTTTTTATTTTACATGCATGACCCATAAGACTGAAGTTATTTAATTGAGCTTTTCAATTTAGTTTATAACTTGACTGTTAAAGCTGACAAATATGTTTAGAATTGTGCTGAAGTATAAATATATGTTGGGGAAGAAATGGGATTACTTGTACATGGTAAAAAGTTGACTGAATTGGATGCAACTATTTTTTTAATTGCTTTTGTGCAGCATTTAGTTCAAATATAAATACAATTATATAATATGATGTATGATAATATTATATGATATATGATATGATATACGATGGCACAAATCCTCCCAAGTTAAATGATGATTGCTCTTAGAAAATTGGATAGATGATTGCAACTTGGATGGACTTCTTTATAAGGTTTCCATCATAATATTTTATGCCTGTCTCAGATGACCTTTCTTATAAATATTTATTCTAAGATTGAAAAAAGGGCTCAACTGGTGCTCTTTAAATATTTATTGCTTAGTTTTGCTCACACTTACAATATGACATTTCCCACCCAGTCTAAAATAAATAATTATGTTCCTCACAACTAATGGTTTTGAACTAGTGACTTACTGAAATCAATTCTAGTAAAATAAATAGAAAAGGGTGTGGTACAAAAAGACACCAAAAGGGAGAAAATAGATTTGTATCAAACCAATTGATTCTTTAATAATCTTTTAGGCTAGTTTTAAAAATGTAAAGCCATTTTTGTCTATAAAATATGACTTTGTGGTTTTTAAATATGCTTTTATTCTATTTTTACTGGAATGCCTTAACTGCAACACTTCAAATGCAAATTGGCCTGAATTGGTTACATAAACAAACTGTGGTTCATCTTATTTTTTTAAGAAACCAGAGCTTGGTTGAGTTTAGTTGAATAAATGAATCAATATTTCAGCCAAGTACGTTTTTTTTTTATCCTGCATCAATGAAGTCCTTTGCAACTGTGCTTTTTATGAATATAGTAGTCCCAGTTATCTTGGATCGAATCCATGCTGAAAACTTTGCCAAATCAGCATTAAAATATTGGCAGTGCAGAGCATCCGCTCCATGTAAACATTTTTGTCTCTTCCTTATCACGGCATTCATCTTTCCTTATGATCTGCATAGTCTGTTACCATCTGACCCTTACATATAGACTGCCAGCCAGCCATTCTACATCCCTTTCAAGGTTGTTCTAAAGTTACTCTGGAGGTCATGGAAACTGCTTTTTTATGTTTCTTGTGGCTTTTGTTAGGTCACAGTTTGAGGAAACCACATTGCAACATTATAGCCTTCTGTTAAAACTGCTTATTATTACAACTTTTACAAAAAAACATCCACATTCTTTTTAAAGGCCCAGTTATTTACATTTACATTGTTCTCTTAATCATGTTCATTTATTAGTTTGTTTGAAACTCATCAACTCCTTACAACTCTTACAATAAATAGGGATTGAAACATTGTTTGACTCAGTGCTGTTTACTTCTCCGTTATACATACTATGATAAAACTCATATGACCTATCTATCTGTTAGTAGGCACTGTTTTCTGTTACAAGTCTTATTATGGTGCCTCATTGTGAGCGATGTGAATGTGTAATTGTTCTTGAGATATCAGTGAAGAATGCTGGGAGTACATGCTTGGCATTGGATCACCCAAGTGTGAAGTTTAGCCCAGTTGTTGCTAAAGCAACTAACACCTACAGTATATTGGGGAGCAGCGATATAAGACTATGCTTGAAGATCACTTTAGGAACAACAGCAAAGGCATCGTTGTGTGCCGTACAATAGAAAGCAATGGTGAAACATGCCTGTGTTTTATCAGGAAAACTACCTGGATAAACAAGATTAAATGACTGAAATATGGCATTCAATATGCTACCTAGGAAAAGCTGTGGATTTTTAAAGAATACGATTGGTGTTTATGATGCAACTATTTTAAAATCTTTGGGAAATTTAGTTGCCAATGTTGCAATGTAGAAAAAAGAAATCCAAAGCTATAAGCATATACGTAGTTAACATGGAATATAGGAAACATGAACGTGGGAAAATTTAACACAGTAGTAGATTAAATAAATTGGCTACCCATTGACATTTCAGGCATCAGCAAAATTTCATACATTACAAAAATAATGCTTAGGATCAACCCACACAGATTACATTTTTGTGTGGAAAAAAAGATGCCAGATGTTCCAGTCAGGTTTAGAAAAGGCCAAGGAACAAGAGAAATTTATTGTAAGGAATTTTAAAAAATCAATATCAAACTGATCCCTGAACAAACAAGGATAAAAATAATTGCCAAGAGTAGTTGAGGTCAAACTAGCCTTTACCATGGGGTCAAAAAAGAATTTCCCAAATGAACCTAACAGAAGTTAAATTCTGAATTTTCTCATGTTATAACCAAGGATAGGTTTGGCTGGATGTTTTAAAAAGAGTCTAGACCAGGGGAGATTGCACATTGTCACGGCATCATCACATGACATATCGGGACTTTTTTCCCCTTCACTAAACTGGGTATGGGCATGGCCAGTATGTGACACATCTGGCCTGTGGGTCAAGACAGTCACTTATCTGAAATGGTATAGGTATAGGTTCTCCTACTTAGGCAGAGAGGTGAACTAGAACACTTCCAAGGGCCTTTCTAGCTCTTCCTATTCCTAGTCCTATTCCTATTCCCATTTCCTATCCTGTCCTGTCCTGTCATCTTCTCTCCTCCTCTCCTCTCCTCTCCTGTCCTATGCTATGCTATGCTATCCCATTCCATTCCAAACATTACAATTGTTATTTGATAAAGTACTTGCCCTCAGTCTCACATGTAATCTGCATCAGCATAATCACTCAGCTTCCTCACCCCCTTCCTTTTCCCAGTTTAAATCCTACACAAATTTAGTTAACCCACCAATCTGACAAAATGAGCTGTAGTTCATCAAAGCATGTCTTTTAGTTAAATGTGTTTGTCTGAAAATGTGCTATCCAGTGATGGGATTCAACATTTTTTACTACTGATTCTGTGGGCATGGCTAGGTGGGTGTAGCATGGATTGGTGGGCATGGCAGAGCAAGGATACTACAAAATCCCATTCCCTCCCCACGCCACTAACCTGCTTTCCAGCTCCATTCTCTTGTGCAGGGCAACAAAAGAAGACCCAGCTGTTCAGCTGGAACTCAGGAGGCAGAGAAAAGATGGGGGCGGGCCAGTCAGAGGTGGCATTTGCCTGTTTTCTGAACTATTCAAAATATCCACTACCAGCTCTCCAGAACTGGTCAGTACCTGCTGAATACCACCTCTGGTGCTATCTTTTTCCTTCTGATTTTGGGCTCAAGTAAAGAAAATGTGTTGAAGATATTTTATCTTGGCATGGCTCTTTAAAAAACATTGTCAGGTTGTCTGCATGCTTTGGGGCATATGTATGTTTCAGATGGGATTTCATGGGTGAGATTAACCAGATAAAAGCCTTTAAGCAACTGTTCTGATCCTTCTGGAGAATGCACCAACAGTTTAAAAAGAGGTGCTTCCTTCATGTGACTGAGCTTAGAATTGGTCTGAAAGCTGAAATCTCTTCTGTCATGCTACAAATCATTTCAGAATTTACTTAAATGCAGCATAGTTTAATTTTTTTAGTTGTCACACACATGGATTAGTTGTATTCTAACTATAGTAGGTTACAGTAGACCGCAACATAAACAGATATGAATGTTAAATGAGCCCTGGTGTCATAGTGGTTAAAGTGAAGTATTGCAGGAAAACAGTCCGCAAAGCTCAAGATTGACTCAGCCTTCCAGCTTTCCAAGCTCAGTAAAATGCCCTTGTTGGGGACAATATGCAAATAAGGCTTACAATGTAAACTGCCCAGAGAATGCTATAAATTATGTGGTGCTATATAAGTCTAAATGCTATTGCTAAATTATTATTTAAATTCCTAGAACTCAGCTTCAAACCCACTTTTTAGAATTATTTCTACTTTTTTGCCCTTAGCCCACTTTTCTCCTGGAATCTTAAAATACTACAAGAAACTAAGTTTTTAATCTTAATCAGTTAAGTCTCTTAATCTTAATGACAGGACAGAAACCATCAATGGCTGCACACGTCACAAAATCATTAAAAGACTCAAATAAAACATTTTTATTCTAGTAGTCTAACTTTCCTTAAAATTAAAGGTGGCAAAGGGGATAGAGCCATAATGACAATAGAACAGCAACTTTAGGCAATGAATACCATTAAAAACATCAATACATTAAATGTATTAAGTATAAAATGATAATAGACAATCTAGAAATAATAACAACGTGCAGAAGTAATCCGATAACATTGTTGTGGGATGAAAAAGTTGCCTGTTCTGAAACCTCATCATGGGCTTCCCAGATCCAGACCCCCTGCCCAACGACACACAAGATGTGCCCTACTTCATCAGATGCGCCCTACCTTTCATCGTGGGATGTCGAATAGCCTTCTGCCTCAGAACCGACCTCATGAATGCTCCTACTCAGATATCAATATTATCTCTCACCCAAAGTGTGAAGAGAGGGTTTTCAAACTACAGTCTGTCGCAAGGGGCAAGTACAGGCTTTAGCTTATTAGAGAAGCGTCTTTTCGGTGGAGTACATGGATGAGAAGTCCTTCTATGGCATCCTGTGCAACAGTCGTTAAAGCTGGTTACTTCCACCACCATGCGGCATCAGTCCCACAGGACCCTGAGGAGATCGTGCGAGCTTGCTGCATCCTGACATGTTCTCATGCGCACCGTGCGTTACCATGTTGCAACAGGCTCGTGGAGCCTCCAACAAGCAATGCGGGACATGGAGCCTTGTGTGAATGGGACGCGAAGCGGGTGAAACCTGAATAGCACTGTGCAGTGCTGAGACGGCACCCAACAGAGCTTCACGTTGAAGGAAAAGAAGCCAGGCGCGCAACTCTGAACACTGGTACAACGTCCCAGGCTGGAGCGCAGTGGAGTGGCAAGACAGAGGATGCATTAGCATGCTAAGGAGCTGTCCTTCAGCCGTCCCATCACAACGATGAGATTGGGCCTTATTATTGTTGAGTGGCCCTACAGAATGAACAGGCAGGGATGTAATAAAGAAGTTGTGTTTATGCTTTGAAATGTGTTTGGATCATAGTGCTTACATTAGTTATTGATATTAAAGGCAGAAGGTGTGGCACCTGAGAGGATCGTGACGATACAGTCCATCTATGCCGGGTATGCACTGGCCATTATATCATCCAGCAACAGCTATTACCCATCCACAGTATCCTAACACATCGCCAACAGCTATTACTTCACATCCACACAGGTATACCTAATACCCATCCCACTAGCTATCTTTACCCATCCCAAAGGTATGAAAATATTGCCCATCCCTCATCAAGCAGCAAAGCCTTAAACCATTCTCTAAGAAGTTCCACCACCAGAGCTTTTGCGACTAAAAGAACTGAAGCAAGTCGTGTGAAGCAAAGAGTAATCTTTCATTTAATATTAACAACCTGAAATAAGCAAACATGACCGCAAGTGTCCCCAAGCAACAGATTAAATGGTGTCCACACTTGGTAGCAACCCAGTCTGCTGGCACTCTTTTCAGTACCACTCTGAGGTCATGCCCCATGTCTGCATTAGGTGTGAAAGTCCAGGTTGCTGTGGAGGGTGGCCTGCTGCTGGCATGCTTGGCTCTGAGGCGGCCATTGGAGTGCCTGGACCGAGAGACCAACAGGGATTGGTGTGTGTGGGGAAAGCTCTCTAGAGAGCTAGGCTTAGTCCTGTTTGATGTTGAGAGCCCTTCCTCCAGGACCATGGAATAAGTTATGCCAGGTGTCCTAGTCCCAGGACCGATGACAGATGTTTCTGAGCCGGAACATATGGTGTGAGGTAGAGATAAGGAGGAGTGAGTGGGAGGTCTGTGGCTGAGATTGGAGCGACGGTGGAGCGCGTGGGCTGGGTGGCAATCCTGTGGCTAATGGTTGGCATCTGTGGCTCGTGTCGCGGCTGCGCATCGGTGGCGTGGGTGCAATCAGTGGCATCGTCGGCGTCGAGCGGTGCATCGTGGTTGGATCAGTGCGTACTGGCTGTCGTTCGATGTACCTGTGCCTGGACTGGGTAAGGCTGCCTGTGCTTGCGGAAGCTCCTGCTAGCCGATCGCCTTTGGTAGGTGAGGGCCTATTGCGAAAGCCTGAAGGCAGTGACCATCACCCCTGGGGTGGAGGAGCAACCTGGACTGCGAGTCGTGAGGCAAGCGTCTCAGCTGGTCTGGAGGGTTGTGATAAGAACACGCGGGTGATCCTGTCCTTGATTACCTGGCTACTTGTGATTTGTACATGTCAAGAGGGTCTGGTGACGTAGTGAGGAAGCGGGGCTGGCGGGACCTACATACCGTTGGTTGCAGTAATGGTGACGGTGCCTGCTCACCAGCGCTTCCGGACGAGAGCATCTACGCTGCTTCTCTTGAATGATCATCCAGAGCAGACAGTGTGCTCTGCCCTCTGGTCTCTCCTCTGCCTGAACTTCTGTGCCGAGGGGAAGCTGGGGGCTTGGCTGATGACCCCCCCACGTGTCTCATCTCGTATTCGCACCCTTCCCAATTCCTCACTCCAGCCCGGGCACCTCCCCTCCCCCGTTCCCAATCTGCACCCTCAGCTACATCCGCTAGGTTTCGCGGTCTTCTGATGGAAAGTGCCCGCTCCGTTTGCTCCCACTGGCATCCCAGGTCCTCCACACGCCTCCGCCACGGGAGTGCAGCTGTGCGGGGGGTATCTCCGTCGTGGCACGCTTCCACAGATACCTGCCTTGGGCACAGGAGCTGACTTCTTGGCCAGAAGAGCGCACTGGCTCTTCTGACCGGACTGCCTAAGAGAGAGGAGGGTTGTCAGACGGGGCTGCTCCTCCAGCGTGGCGCGATACTCACCCTCCAAGAAGCTGCACTTGGCCGCACTCCCGCAGGTCTCTCGCGTCTTTTCAGGCCTGACTGTGCCCCAATTCTTAGCAGTGCACTACGCCTACCAGGTCGTGGCATTTGCTTCCGACAGCCGAGGAGCACCTTCCAAAGTGCAGCTCAGGCCGTCTCTTGCCTTCTTTCTCAAGATAGCCCTGATTCCTTTTTGGTCTCTTGATAGAGCCTGTGTCCCTTTCTGCCATAGATACTCATTCTCTCTTCAAGCCATTCGAGCACCTCCATCCTCATATTCCTTCTTCAATGGAGGTATTGCCCCTCTACTCCCCATTCGTCACTATGCCTCTCCTCCCTCGCAGGCCCATCTGGGCCCCTCCATCAGAAGCTGGCTTCGAGGTTTGTAGGGGCTGCTCCCACCACACCAGCACCCACCACCAGCAAGCAACACACAAGTAGCAGCAAAAGGCACGGATGCAGCAGGAGCAGGGCAGCACCAGCAGCACCTTATCAGCACCAGGCCAGGACCAGGATCGCATCATCGAGGCAGAGTGAAGCACCCGATCAGCCAACCAGCAGGACCAGCAGACCAACGCCAGGCACAGGAGCACCAGCAGTCGACCAGGCAGGCACCAGTCAGGACCATCAGGTACAGCACGACTAGGAGCAGGCGCCATGCTGAAGCTAAAGGCACCAGCAGCGAAGCACCAGCACCAGAGCAGCACCAGCAGGCAGTCAGCACCAGCAGAAAGCACCCAGCTACCACGGAGCAGCGCCAGCAAGAGTACAGCACCACGCAGAAGCCCCAGCACCAGCGATCAGCGCCAGCCCAGAGTAAGCACCAGCAGAAGCACCAACACCAGCGTATCAGCTGCCAGCAGAGTAAGCACCAGCAGATCAGCACCAGGCACCAGAGCAGCGCCCAACAGAGTAAGCACCAGCAGAAGCCCAAGTCACCAGGAGCAGCCCAGCAGAAGCTCCAGCACCAAGAAGAGTCATCCCAAGCCAGGCAGAGGCAGAGTCGAGGGCCAGGGTGGGATTGGTGGCCTGTCCTTCTTGCCAGGGCTGGTAAGCAGATTGGCAAGAGGCTTCCTCTTTTTCCCCATGGGTTGTTGGCTGGCTGGGAGCTGTCTTGGCAGCAGGTCGTTCCTCTGAATGGTGACCTGGCTTGCGAGCCTGCTCCCTTATATCTGTGGGGCTCACGCAATGCATCCTCCCCGCATGCACGTGAACGCTTTGGCTTCCTCTGCAATCTAGCTAGGCCGTCCCGCCTCTGCATCCGCTTCATCCGCTCGGCATCCGCTCTGCATCCGTTCCTTCCGTTGCATGTCCGCTTTGCTGTGCTCCCCCAGAAGCCCTGCGGATGTGCCATCCGCTTCCATCCGCTTCTATCCGCTAGGCTTCCATGGAGCATCTGCTTTCCATCCTCGCTACACCCTCTCCCCGTCCGTTGTCCGCTCTGCTTATGCAAATTCGGGGCACTTTTGAGAGCGGATAATGGATGGAACATTTTCTCGTCCGCTGTGTCCTTTTTACATACATTTTGCATCCGTTGGCCTATGTGACAGGCCCCTTATATCTTCTCCTGATACCACCATAATAACAGGTACATAATTATAACCAATTTAACAAACTGTAGCCCATGAGAATAATGTTAAAGTACGATATTTACTATATTGATTAGGAGTCAATAACCAGACATTTCTTGTCAGTATTTCTTTAATTATACTTTAACATGTCACATTCCTTTCTTGGCTATTTGTATAACCTAAAACCACCATTGATTTCTAACTGTCCAATTGTCCTTATTGCTATGATCGTATACTTCTTGTTCATGATAGACCTGCTCTCATGAGTCTTCACTGACACAAGGAAAAGATGCTTTATTTATATTTTCAAGCCAATTTATCTGTAGCTTGAAAATACAAATAAAGTGAATAATCATAATCATAAAAATTTAAAATTTTAAAAATGTATGCAAAAGCCCCACTGAACTTGAATCAATACTCAGCACAGTTAAATTGTTCAGCAACATCAGAATGAACTTTGCACTTGAAAAATGTGCTATATTATCCATGCAGTGAGGAAAAATGCAAAAAATAGAAGGAATAGAACTGGGAAATGGAAGCATAGTGAAAGCATTAGCAAAGGATGATGGTTACAAACATCTAGGCATATTGGAAGCAGATAACATCTTGAATGGAAAAGTCAAAGAGTAAATGCAAAAGGAATACATCAGGAGAGTCTGCAAAATATTAAAATCAAAACTGAATGCTGAAAACATAATTAAAACTATTAAAACATGGGCAATTCCAATGATATGTTTCCTAGCTGGAATCATCAACTGGACTGTAGCTGAACTGGAAAATTTGGACTGGAAAACACACAAACTTTTGAATATGTACCATGCTTTACATCCACAAAGTGACATCAACAGGTTATACCTGCCAAGAAGAATATGGGGCAGAGGGCTATCGCAAATTCATCAAACTATAGAAGAAGAAAAATGAAGTTTGAATGACTATGTGAACCAAAGTACAGAAAAACTGCTGCAGGCTGTGAAAATGAAGATTATAAAAACAATAGAAACAAAGGGAGAGTGAAAGAAAAAGACAGCTGGATGACAGATTAAATGGAGGGAAAACCAAAGCTTTGCATGAACAGCACTTGAAAAACGTTGAAGGGGCTTCTGGTTTTGAGCTTCCCCGAAGACAGACCTCTGACCGCGACTGTGTGTGGCTTTGGTCCGTGCTTTGGTGTTGGGGAGCCCAGATCGACCAGATTTGGGGCAGAAGCCACCTTATAGAGGTGACGCAGGAAGGGGAGACCATCAGCCAGGTAGAGGGGAGTTGCAAATCCCCTCCCCGGCTTGGCAATTGCTCCCTCCCAAAGATGCCTGAAGTGGTGGTCTAAAATGGCCACCCTGAAAGTGAGGATTAGACTGGAATAAATTTGTGCAGGAGAGAAAGAAGTGAACAGCAGGAGGAATGGGACAGTATAATTAAATGTAAGATATCCCCAGGATTAACATTTCAAAGAATTTTCAAGAAAGAACTTAAAGCAGTGAATAGAAAGAGGAAAAAAAGGTGAATTGCTTTTAACAGCAGTGAGGCTGTGAACCGAGAAAGGTAGAAGCTGGAGAAGGAATCATCTAATCAATTTGGATAAGTATATATTGATTCTATGTAGGCACCAATAAAGCTGAACTATAGATTGTTAAACAGAAAATTTAACATCAGTTGGATTTGACCTTCTTGGAAGATTGTGGTTTAAAAAGCTCTGAATAATTGGGAAGAAAAAAGAAAAGAGGGGGTGTGGACTTGTCAGAACAAAGAGTGCCATCTGAATTAAATCTAACTTGTTTTTCCTTCAAAAGACTGTTTCTTAAAACTGTAAGGAAAATTGATACAATAAAACAAGAACTTTGAAAAATTGAAACATCGAAATAAAGAAAGAAACAGGAGGATTCTGCCCTTGGATTAATTGTTGATTCTGATATGGAATTAGCATTGGATTATCTGAGGATTAAAACTTGAGGGGAAAAAAATAAAAGCTGACTGTTGGAAATTAACTTTAAAGACACTATTTGGACTAAATTGCTAATTAGAAAGCTGTAAAATGGCAATATCTCTTCTGGCATTAAAAATGGAACTTAGAAACATGAAAGAAATATTACAAGAACGAGGTGAAACGCTGGGCTTTGCTTCAAAATTCATTAAAAATGTGATTGCAGAATATGAACAACAAAGACAAAGGACAGAAGAGGTGGTAGAGCAAATCATAGAAGGGGCCATCTTTAATTACCATCGAGAACAAAGAACTTTGGAAAGAAAGAGGCAAAGAGTTGGAAATAAATAATTGGAGATTTGGGAAATTGAATAAAGAGGGAAATATCCAGAAAATTAAAAAAGGGAAAGAGAATCAGCAGAAATTCGAAGGGCAGAAGGGAGTTATAAATAGAGAGGGGGATAAAAACTGGAGTGAAAGAATAAAGGGGAAAATACAAGGGGAAAGAAGAGTTAAGAAACAGGACTTGGGAACAAAGAAATATGGGAATTTTTTTAAAATGGGAAAATTGTTTAATTAGACATAGTGATAACGGGTTATTGATATTTGGAGAGGGGATTCTGAAAGGTGCTGGGGGGGTTTACATAAATAATTTTTAGTTATGAAATGGGGACATATCGATTAATAAGATGGAAAATAGAACTGCTATTTTTGATAATGAAATTCAGTGCTCTTTTCCTTTATGCATAGAGATAATTGTAACAAATAAAGGAATATGTTTATTAAATATATTGAAATATTTTAAATATACTGAAATAAATGAAATGATATAGGAGAGTTGAAATGGAATTAACATCAAGGTTTAGGTTTAAATGAGTAGATTAATATGTCCTTTCTTTCTAAAATTGTAGATAAACCTTATGAAATTAAAAAGGGGAAACTGCAGAATCTGATTTATATATGTTATGTAGTTTTAAATGGGATTATTAATTGTAATGTTTTAGGTAATAAAATGTTAAACATTTAATGGGATTTAAAAGGGGAGATAATTAAGGAATATGTAACTTAGAGGTGGCGCACTTAAACTGATATTTTAGGAGGGAAACTAATTTATAGAAGGAGTGTTATTAATCAGAATTTAAGAAGAATATACAAATGTGACAGTTAAAAGTACTAAAGTATAATAATTATGAAGTTGATATATATGAATTAAATAATGAGATAAACATTTGGAATATAATAAAATAGAAAATGTATAATAGCATTGTTAAGATAAGAAATTGAATACAAAAATTGAATATGTAATTATGGTCATATTTGTATGTATATGTGAAACCTGTAATCACGCTGTTCACTAAAAAGAAATGTTAAAATGTGGAAAACTGAATAAAATTTGTTTTTTAAAAAATTGAAGGAAAATGTGGTAAGAACTTGACATGGACAGAACTTAATATGGGAACCATCAAGAAAGAAATGGAAGGTTTAATACTTGCTGCTCAAGAACAAGCACTACAAACTAATGCCATGAAAGCAAAGATACAAAAATCCACTGACAATCCAAACTGTCAACTTTGCAATGACAAAGTTGAAACTGTTTCATATTTAATATGTGAATGCAGCAAAATTCCACAAACTGATTACAAAACTAGACACTGAGTTGCTAAATTAATCTACTGGTCATTATGTAAAAAATACCACTTATCTGTATCTGAAGGGTCATGGGAACATAAAGTGGAAAAGGTTGTCGAGAATGAAATGGTGAAGATCTTGTGAGACTTTCGAATACTGATGGATCACCATTTGGAACACAACACACAGATATCACAGTTGTCGAAATGTACAATTTATTGATTTCATGGTACCGGGAGACGCAGAGTCAAAGAAAAAGAACTGGAAAAAGTTAGAAAGTATCACGACCTGGTCATTGAAACTATGCAATTATGGATGAAACATGTAACAGTGATACCCATTGTCATTGGGGCACTTGGTACCACGTCCAAAAATTTTATCAAATACATCAAGAAATCACAGCTTCCTGCAATAACACCGGCAGAGCTGCAAAAAACTGCACTACTCGGAACATCGTACATCTTAAGAAGGTACTTGGTTGATATTTGGGACACTGGCAGCAACCCATATCAATCATCAGTCAATGGTATTTGTGATACATTTTTGATTGTTCAGTTAACTGAGTTTCATGTTTAATGAATAAAGTATATAATAACTGGAAAAAGAAGCCTATACACAGTCAATACCTGAAGGACATTGAAGGAAAGGTAGATACAAAACTAATACAGAACCAGCTGAGATCAGGGGTGCTGAAGAAAGAAACTGAAGGTTTCATTTTGGCTGCCCAAGAACAAGCCCTGCAGACCAATTCCATGAAAGCAAAAATTCAACATGTCAGTCACAACCGCAAATGTATTTATGCAATGAGAAAGATGAAACAATGGATCACTTTATCAATGGTTGCAGCAACATCTCATAGATTGATTATCTACAACATGGGTGTCAAACTCAAAGCATCACGTTGCTGCACATGACATTTCACAATGTTTTTTCCCATTCAGATCTAGGTTGGGTGTGCCCTGCACATGATGCATCTGGCCCACAGGCTACCAGTTTGACACTCCTGATCTACAGTATTATAATTGAATTGCCAAAATCAGACATTAGAAGCTTTGCCAGAAGTTTGGGTTTGAATGCAGCAAAAATGGGAACACCAAGTTAACAAAGTTCTTGAAAATGAACAGGTCAAGATTCTGTGGAACTTTTGGATTCAAACAGACAGACATCTGGCCCACAACATTGTTACTGTGTAAAAGAAAAAAAAATCTGGTTCATTGATATTGCAATACCAGATGCATGAATTGAAGAGAAACAGCTAGGAAAAATAATGAAATATCATGATTTACAAATTGAAATTGAGCAATTGTAGAGAAAGAAATCAATGGCTGTACCAATTGTAATAGAAGTCCTTGGAGCAATACCAAAATGGTTGTTTAGATACATGGAAATTTTGAACTTGTTAGATCTGAATATTCTGACTTTGCAAAACACCACTCTACTTGAAACTGCCTATATACTTAGATGTTATCTCAGTAAGACTTAAATCCTTGGTTAGGACCTGAACAGTTAAGTTTCCAGACTGTAAATCAAATTGAATGATAATAATATTTAATATCAAATAATATACAGTTTAATCAAACACTTCCATACTGAACATAATAATTATTATGTGCAGATTTTTGCCTTGATCAATCAACCACTTTTTTACTGGAGGGAGAGTTTTAAAAGACTTGCCTAAAGACCTATTTCAAAACAATAGTTATTTTTTTAAAAAAATAACCACTTTAAAAAAAGTTTAGCAATTGAGAATAGAATATTAAAGAACAATATAATTAGTAGGGCACAAAGGTATGATACATTAAACATAATAAACAATACTTACATGGTTTATTTAAAGTTTATCTTTAAAAAAAAAACCAGCAAAATCCACTGATGATCTTTTTCTTCCTTGCTTGAAATTACCTTACCACCAATTAGCCAAATAAATTCACAAAGACAAATTTGGCAATACATGGAGCTCTAACTGAAAAGGCCAGTCAGGATGATGTTTTTTTTTTCTTTTCTGATTTATAATGTATTATACAAATTTTAAGTGAAGTCATCCACATTTACTGGAAGACAGTTTTATTGATCTAAATGTTTTCATTCAGGAAGCAAATTATGTATATATTTGAGGCAAAAGGGTAGAGAAAGGAGAGGGGAGAGCGATAGATCATAGATTTATTTCCAAGCTAATTATGTTTAATATTGTAGCTATACAGTATGCACAGTTAAGGAACAAGATTGGTAGAATACATGTGTCAAAAAATAACACAAGTTGAATTGACTGTATATTTAGTGAGAAACACAATGAACTAAATTCTGCTCTATTATATAGGTAGTCCTCAAGTTACAAATGTAATGGAGCCTGCCAGGAGTGTCTGTAATGGGAGTGAATCTCGTATTTTGAACAGGATCACTCCCGCCTTTCACCCGTGCATTCACTAATCAAACATGAGGCTCGTTAAGTGCACATGAGGTATTTCAGGGTGGGGAAGGCCATAGAGGGGCCTACTAATAGAAAAGGCCACCTACTTAAGACCACACAAGACCCCCCTGACCCACTGAAATATCTTATGCTCCCCACAGTTGTTTTCTCCCTCCAACCTGCTATACCAGGTTACTTAGCTTGTGAAAATCTAGCAAGCAGTCTCCTCTCCAGTGTCTCAGCTGCGTATGACCCTCTGGAGTTATGTTCGGGCCTCTGTAGGCCTCCCCCACTGCAGGCCAAAATGGAGCTTCTGGGGGATGGATTCAGCCCTCTGATGCTATGTTTGGGTCTCCCCTGGCCTGTTGCAGGCCAAAATGGAATTTCTGATGCTTTGTTGCTGCCTCCACGGGCCTTCCCTGGCCATTGCAGGCCAAAATGGAGCTTCTGGGGGTCAGATCCAGCCCTCTGCAGGCCTCCCCCAGTCCTCAGAAGCTCCATTTTGGCTGGCAACTTGCTGCATAAGGCCTGCAGATGCCCAAACAGAACTACAGAGGGATGCACATGGTTGAAAGGCTGAAAAGGAGACTGCTTCCATGATCTTCACAAGGACCTGGCATGTCAGGTTGAGTGGGGAGAAGCAATTATGGGGAGCATGAGGCCCAAATAGTGTTTCTGAGAGGCAGATCTGCCCTGAGAAGTTCCATATAGGTCTGCAACATGCCAGGCAAGGCCTCTGGGGGCCCGAACTTAGCTTCTGAGGGCTGGATTGAGAATTGGCCATTTTGGCCAACAATTTTTCAGGACAAAGTTGCAGAGTTCTGCAGTTGTTCATAAGGGTGAATAACTTGTTGTAGTACAGCAAGATTCATAGTTTCAGGATTTGTTTGCAAATGCTAGGGGGTGCTTATCGTGTAACTTCAAACATTTGCTAAGGGAACACTTTTAACCTGGGGATGACCTTACAGTGTGCTGACTGGCAATGAATTTCTATCAGGAAAAATAATGCAAATTCACATTCAGTTACTATGACATACAACTTAGCATATGATTGATTACAATGGCCAAATTAATATATTAGCACTATGCCATGATTTAAAGCTAAGCTGTAAGCCATGATTTATAAATCTAACTAGTACAATGTCGGAATTCAAGACAATTAATTTAGTCAGAGGAAGAAAATCCTTCACTGGGTTCAATAAGATTAACTTCCTGGGAGAGGATTGTAACCTAAGGTACTTAAGTGTCTTCTCATTTAAGACTCATTTTCACGCACATTTTATTAAGTCTTTTCCTTCTGTCAATATTGTATACTATCTGGAGCAGTGGTGGGATTCAATTTTTTTGACTACTAGTTCTGTCAGCTTGGCTTGGTGGGCGTGGCATGGCTTGGTGGGTGTGGCAGAGGAAGGATACTGTAAAATCTCTATTCCCTCCCCACCCCACTAACCTGCTTTCCAGTTCTGTTCTCCTGTGTAGGGCAACAAAAGAAAACCCAGCCAATCAGCTGGGACTCAGGAGGCAGAGAATAGGTGGGGGTGAGGCCAGTCAGATGTGGTATTTGCTGGTTCTCCAAACTACTCAAAATTTCTGCAATCAGTTCTCCAAACTACTCAAAATTTCCACTCCCATTTTTCCAGAACATGCTGAATACCACCTCTGATTTGGAGGTGTATAAATAAATAAATCAGTCAAATAAAGATATAATAGTTTTCACTGTTCATCAAATGACTTTAAAAATACTATTATTCAGTTACTGTGAACGTTTATTCCTACTAGTACTGTTTGTAGAACTGCATATGTTCAAGTAATGCCTCCTTCTAAGGAATTAATTTTCTTTTGAGGAACATGTTATAACATTAAAATACTTGGCTTTCCCAGAAATGTCCTCAATTGAAAATTGTTCTAAATGAAGATATTACCCTCTACAAATTTTGTTGGGTCAAGTGATGAACAAGTGATCTTGTTCATCACTTGATCTTATTTTCTAATTTGTCTATCAGTAGACTCATACAAAATAATCTGATTTCCTATTTATTTGCACTCAGTAATTCTTGGACAATATTAGTAAACTAAAACAATAAGGTCAATTCCAGTTCTATAATACAATAACCCTTTTCCTGTTTGTTGTTTTCTGCATGCTATGTTCCCTATAAAGCACTTTTCAGGAATCATAAAAGCAAATAGAATATTGAATATTCTCAATTGAAACTCAATATATATCTTGCATTACATAGTATGGGTTGGCAATTTTTCAAGGTCCAAGGTACCATAGCATGGTCTAAAGCAGAATCCTTGTGGCCTTTCTTATAGCTGGAAATATGATTGAATTTAACTTCACTAGATTTGTGCAGTCTCATGCAAATAGGGTGAAATTTTCATGTCACACAAGAAAGCCAGAGTTTCATGAGATTATCAAATATTATGAAAATCAGGACATTTAAAAAACATTTTAATTTTGTATGGCTGGAAGTATCATTTTTGAGGGTGGCAGATATTGTTGCTCAGTGTTGGCAAAGCTGTTTTACTTAGGCTAGTAAATAACAGAAAAATAACAAATCAGAACTATCAGATGCAGGTCCACCGAACATCCAGATCCACAAAACTCAGTATCTTCTGCAAGCTTCCCAGCAGTCATTCTCAGCAGTCATTTGATCATCCACTTGAAATTATCATACTATTCTTATCCTAAAGCAATATTTATCAACCTTGGCAAATCTAAGATGTATGGAATTTAACTCCCACAATTCCCCAACCAGCATGCTGCCCTAAAGCAATAATTATCTACAAAAACATATGTGAGTTTCTCTCGAATCAGTTCAAAACAATAGTACTATTTCTGTCCATTTATAAGTCAATTTCTATAGAATTCCTCAGTTCCAATGCTTTGATTATTGCCTCAGTACTTCAGTTAAATTAAACCACCATCCAGAAACCAGACCACGGCTGCTTCGCCAGCTGTCGCATCCCCTGACCCCAAAACCAAACAAGCTGACACACACCAAGAACACAGAATCAGACCCCAAACTCGAAGCCAGACTAAAACCCAGAATGCTACATCATGGCCACCCGTTCAGGATATCACATCAGAAAACTCAGAAAATTACACAACAAGAACTCAAGAAGTTGTAACACAGCAAATGACCCAGGATATCACAGCACAAGACCAAGGATACTACAACAATAAGGTCATCACACAACCCATTACCCAAGCCGTTACTACACAGGACGCTAATGGAAAAGAGATCAAAACACAAAAGACCCAGGAGATTACAATGCAGGACTCAGGATACCACAACAAAAGAACTCACAAGCCCATCACACAACCCATTACCCAAGCTGTTAAAACACAAGAGGCTAATGGAAAAAACATCACTACAAAACAAATGACCCAGAAGATTACAGCACAAAATCCAGGATATCTTCACAACAAAACTCACAAGGCCATCACACAGCCCATTATACCAACATCAATTCCATCAACCAATCAAAAGGTAGCAGCGCAGCCAACCAGCCCAGCACACCAGCCCCCACCACCAGTATTTATAGAGAGATGGCAGCTCCAATCACACA